>JAUMHI010000057.1:15033034-15054531 GCA_032359435.1 Enteromius unitaeniatus | reverse complement strand
TGTAGGGTGGTTGTGTACACACACTCCCAACACACATTTCAGTCCAAACAGCTTGTAAAAGTGCATGTGGCACCGGAAGACCCCTTTAAGATCTCTTTGCCCTTTGCGAGTACAGACACATGATCTGCAAAAATACAGTTATTGATAACTGATAATAATCACTAAAACGCTTTGGCTGAATAGAATTTTGTCAAAAAACAAAACAAAAAAACCCCCTGAAAATTCAGTAAAAATAATAATAAATTAAGTATAGAACGAACCAACTCAAAAAACAAATATTATTATTATTAGAAGTAGTAGCAGTCGTAATTTTACCTGTTGTTTAGTTTTATCAATAAACCGAAGACCAAACATCATCAGTCAAACAACATGACATAAAAAGTCAAAACATTTTATTACTTATGACCTTGGTAACAATCTGTAAAAACCTGTTATAAGAAAAATTACAATAATCAATAAGTACATGGGGCTAAAAATAGTATTTAGCTGGAAAACTAATTTTATTTTGGAATTTTATTTATGTATTTATTATTTTTGCCATATCAGCACTAACCAATAGTTATTCTTATTAAATAGTAATCTCTTCTTGATTTTTCCATCAAACCAAAGACCACAAGATTTTTCAATAAAACAACATCAGATGAAAAAGGCTAATTTAAAATTCCCTTTTTATTGAATTATTCATAATCCTGTTAACTGTCCTCGAATTTTAGATAACTGGGCTTTTTATTAATTGGAGAAACATATCTGAGGTGCGATGTCAATTTATTTCCCCATATGCTGAGCAAACAATCACCAGTTACAGTACTTGTGGTTTGGACACAGAGAAGAAAAGACATATAAACAGAATCAGAAAAACAACTTTAGGTCACCCTGTGAGCAACAACACAAGCACTACTACAAATACAGTAGGTTTCTGGATATGCTTTGTGATGTACCTTATAAAGGACATCTATACAACATACATGCACAAATCCTCTGGGGCCATGATGTTGAATGCAGTGGATACACACCTACGAAAGAACAATATTACAGCCTCCAAACAGCTGAGACTCTCAGAATACCCATAATCCCTATAGAGCCACAGTTACTGCACCTAATGCAATAACTCCCTCGCTCGCGAACGCATGCACACCAACACATACTCAGCCTTTCAACTCCTGCGCTGCCCAAATCACGCTCGCCCAAACTCGATTTAGCCAGAAATCTGATTTCCGTGCTCTCATGTGCGCACAGAAGTGTTTATATTTGCTCAGAGAGCAGATGCATGCGTGTGTGAGTACATCCATGTGCGCGTGTGTCTAATTGGCAGGCTTCTTAATGACAGTGTATATTGTGAAGATAAATACATGCGTACAGTGCAGCACAGGGCACAAACCCCGCTGAGCTGAACAGTCAGGATGAGGAGGGGTGTTCAGAGAGCGTACCCGATGCATCTGTCCGTTTTCTTTGCACTCTTATGTCTGTTTTGCAGCTCAGCCTGCCTCTCTCACTTTCTCAGATTTGCATGGCTGGTTCCAAAAGACGGCTGGCAACACTTTCACTCCTAGTAGTCTTGAATCATTGATGCTATTGACAAATTCAGCTCCATCAAAGCAGAAAGTAAATAGCCTCTAAGGCTGGGACAAAATGTCCAATTAACACAGCATGTCTGAAGCTTCTCGCCAATGTTGGAGCATTGCTGACCTTTGGCCAAAGTCTTGTCACGCAGCTGTTGATCTCGAACAGTTTTGCTTGAGATTACCGAATCAATCCTTAACTGAAGAGAGCAAACAGCCTAAATCGAGTAGAGCCGATAACATTTTAAGCCAAATAATATAAAGTACACGGGATGATAAAAATAGCTGGTCCTATTTGGTCTCCCTGACAGGTCAGGTTTGCTGATTTTAGAAGAACTTTAAGGATTTATTAGCTTGGTGTGTTGGGAAATTATCTGGTTATAATAATAATAATAATAATAATAATAATAATAATATATATAAACACACACACACACTGTACTTACTGTATGCACACACACGTTTCAAATATGTTCTATTATTATTAATAATATATAATTGTTAAATATAATATGTATTATTATTATTAGTATTATTATATGCTGTACTTACTGTATACATATATTCATAAACACAAAAATAGTATTATCTGGAAAATTACCTGTAATTTTAAGAAATAATACTACTAGTAATATTATTATTATTTAATAAGGTATTACATACAAATAATAATAATAATAATAATAATAATAATAATTGTTATTGTTATTAAATTAAATATTATCTGGAAAATTACCCATTACTTTAAAAACAACAACAACAATAATATATTTGATGTTATTTAATAAGGTATTATAAATTATTATTATTATTATTATTAGATAATTGTTAAATATATTTATTATTGATACATACTGTATACATACATTCATAAAAACACACAGTAAAATATCATCTGGAAAATGACCTGTTACTTTAATAATAATAATAATAATAGTAAGGACAATGATAATGATAATATTAATATACTTAATATTATTTAATAAGTTATTACATACAAATTATTATCATTATTATTAATAGATAATTGTTAAATATAATATGTATTATTATTATTATTATTATTATTATTGTTGTTGTTGTTCACATTATTGAACTTACTGTACACATACATTCATAAACACACACATATTAAATATTATCTGGACAATTACCTGTTACTTTAAAAATAAAATAAACTAATTCTATAATAATAATAACACATATTATATTTAATAATTATTTAATTTTGCCAGGCTGAGATACTATTTTAGTTAACTAAAACAATGAAAATGTTATATCATTTAATTTTACTTGATGTATTAAATTAACTATAGAAAATTAAGAATAATAAAATAAAGACTACTGCATATAGTCAAAAAAAAATAATAATAAAAATCAAAAAGGAAAATCTTTTAAAATCAGGAAAACATAAAATAGTAAAACAGTGAAAAACAAATTTAAAATATTAATTAAAAAAACTATAATAGCATCTCAATTATACCAAAATATAATTGTTCTGTACACAGTATCAAGAGTAACACAAAAAAGTTGAGGAATCTCTAAAGACAAGACAATGACTTGAGTGACAACTCCACACAAAGGAATGTCCTCTGTACGCGCCACAGAGTGACTGAGCGCTCTGTGTAGGTATGGCAAAACGGATCCATCTGCCGTGTTAAATTATTAACACACCATTAAAATTTCATCTGCGCTAAATGTCTCCCATTTCTTAATTATGAGACTTTGGGGTTCCCCATTTCCCCAGACAACTGACTTTAATTTTCATTATGATGTGCAGATCCCGCACAATAGGCTATGAAATGGAACATGCTCGGATCATGAGAGCTGTAATGAGATGACATGCAGACGGTCTTGAGAAGATCTTGTCATCAAATCACAGTCTTATTACATTCTGGTCTTTCATGTGTGCAAATAAAGATTCATCAAACTTGCTTAGAAAAAGTACAAACTCACGTTACAAGAGAAAATGTGTTTTAAAAGCATGAAAGACACAGAAGAATCACAAAAGCATATACAGTACCTATTACAATACAACATTGTCCTCTGTGTTCATCTCCTGAGAAAAACCAGCCCTGCCTTTATATTATATCATACAAGTGTGCTGCCCCCTGGTGGCAGAAAAACACTTAACATCCTCGATGCAGTGCGTTATTCAAAGGCTGCCCACTGAAAGCTCTGTTACAGCACCAGACGCGGTTCATAGCCTCCGGCTCCGACTGCAATTCATCTGTTGAAAGGCATTTCTATATAGGCAGCAGGGCCTGCGCAAACAGGCATGTTGACCAGCTGCATTTTGATAGGATTTAGAAGGTCATCAAAACAAAGACCTCACCGCACATGCTCTCCGTCTCTCTACCTCTCCCTGCACACAAAGACACATGCACTCTTTCTTTCTCAGCAGCATCAATCAAAATGGCCACTCCAGTAGGAGAAGATAATGGCTTTATTTGTCATGCCAACCGCAGGTTTTTGGCTGTGACACCCATTAGCCGTGATGTCTTTATCAGGGAAAAGTGACAGAAGCCCAGCAAGTCCCTTCTCGTCCATGTGGAACATTGCCAGCCAATTAAGCGCCACCGCTTTGCCTTCGACGAACGCCATAACGAGGGACAGCTTGTGCATTAGCCTAACCACGCTCGTGCAAAGGCTAATCACGCTAATGTGGTCCAGTAAACATGTTAGCATAGAAGTCAGAGGGACACACAACATAATTTCACGTCCCGTATGCATGTTACACCACTGTAGAACCGGGCCTCATTTTCAGCAGGCATCGACAACAAAGCTACGTGTTAGAGAGAAGGCTTATGAATAAATTTGTCTTAAAAAAGGACATATTCCCTGAAATGTTTACCGGAGATTCGAGAGCGAGATTGCGCTGTGGTTATTTACTCTCCCTGGGGTCTATTTCATCAAGTGTGTGGACATCAATTTGTTTAGCTTTGCTCAGGAATAAAAAAAAAAAAAAAAAAAAGCTAAGAGGCTAACGATTAGGATCTGGCGTGGAGGAGGAGAGAGAGAAATACAGATTGTCCGAAAAAGAAATTCCTTCAATCGTGTAAAGAGTGCATTTCCATACAGATGGCCCCTAAGGCAAAGAGAAGGTAAAAGTGGAAAGGCTGAAGAAAAAGATGGTTAATCCTGTTACGAACTGACAGGAAGAAAGAGGAATAAATAGAGAGAAAAGACGGCATGTAAAAATTATAATCCTTTTATCTGAGATCGAGGTCTTTAAGAATTCAAAAAGCTATTAAATGTTACAGATTCAAAAGTTAAGCTCAATTGCAAAATTGTTTAGATAGACGTAGCGAGATTTGCTTACTTGAAACAGGAAATTTATTCAGGAAATTAGCGGGGGATTGTGACTTCTTGTTTTTTTTAAATACATGTGTAACGTATCATATCACATGAGCAATTATTAACCCTCAATGCACAAAAAGTTAACATTAAGCGACTTATAATTAACTGTCAGTTTCTACTCTTATTTCTCCAGTAAAAATAGTTCCAAACAGAATAGGTATGATTCAAAATCATATTCGGTGATAAATGTCAGGCCTACATAAGATAGATGGAGTTTAACTTTCGCTGAACCCGGAATATTCCACTAATGATGAAGATCTCAAACCTCAAACGGCTGAATGAAAATGTTACCCTTCATCTTAGCGGGACAATCTTTTCTTGGCAGCTCCAGTTTCTGACATGCATATTAAAAGGAGAGATCTTGAGAATGACACAGTCATAAGAACATCAGGCCAGGCGGACTCATTAATCACGTTATTTTTGGACGAGCGGTGCTCATTCTTCTTGGCGGAACACAGTCTGTGGTGTGAGGAGAAGTTGGCGTATAGCTGGAGACCGTTAGCGGCTGTAAAGTGAGCGCACGACGTTGAGCGCACCAGCACGCAGCGCTCGAATAATTAACTCCCCATCTAACACATTAGGCAACTGTTAGATTCCTCAATTAGGACAAATCAGCTCAAAACTGCAAATATGGCAGGACGCATATGCTGTGAGAAAGTTGTGCAAGTTCTTGTAGCTCTGAGAGTCGAGGGAATATTACCTCAGTTTGAACATACTGTACGAAACAAATTATTTAGTTGCATGTTAAGCTCATTCTTACTCCCAACTCGTCATATTGATGCATTTCAAGACCCTTTGGCATCAGTTTTTGATGCACAAGGTACCCATTTAGCATCAGTTGTGAGAGGAATAGTCTCCATCTGCTGTAAATCCTGTGTCAGATCCTGTGTGATCTGTATACATGTATAGATGCCCCATTGGACCGATCCAGGCACGTAAATGTGGCCACCATCTTGGAGTGATCTACATGACCTCATTCACCATACTGTACTGGCTAACCAAATGGCAATATGTGTTGAGTTGGGAGTGAGAACATGTTGGTCACATTAGACCTTGAGCATGCAAAATTTTACGCATATGATTAGTCTTTTTGAAAACTTGAATGCATGACACATAATAACACATCTAAAATGTGAAAACATACAATCTACCCCACCTTCCTTTAGATATATGTTCTAATAATTATGCTATTAAGTTATGTTGTGACGTATCGATCTGCTGTTGGTCACACGGTTTCACATGATGTGAATTCAAGGGCTCTGCACGCTTTAACTTTGAACGCAGGGAAATTCGAAAACTTTTGCATGGACTTGTATTAATGCATTCTATGAATGAAAGTGAATGGAACCATGTGACTGCCCCTTTATAAATCTTAAAACAACTAAAAAGCTGCAAGCAAGTCAAATATAAAGGCATTAATATAAGCATTAATCAGTTTCTTTGTCGCCTAAACACACCTCACTCAGTACTGGGCGACTGTAGTGGCAGAGTCTTTTTAGCATTGGTAAATGGCTGTAAGACAGTTTAGCAGAGAGTAAATTAAAACGACTATCTGCATACTCTGCTGTTATGGAGCTTCGGATACAGATTTCTCACTAAGTCCCGAGGTCCAACAACATTTACATAATTATTATCTGTTTACTGGGAGCTATTTCTTCCCGCATCCCCTGCCTGTGTTATTTATAATTCCCTGCATTTGCGGTACCCGCTGATAGATGGCAGACACCCGGCCATTGGCTGATCATATCTGGGGCATTTCTCACTGTAGCTCAGCTCTAAATAATGTTGATACGACAGTGGAATGGAAAGATTGTTTGTCTACAATACAGTGTTTGTGTGTGTGTTTATGCCAGTGGAACATTTTATTGCTCAGAGGTTGCTCTTTCATAGCTCAGGAGACTTAAAGCAAACAAGAAAACAAGAAATTCGCAACTCATTTTAGACTACATAAATATTTTAATCTTTATATATAAATATATATAAGAATACATGTACTTATATATATATACACATCTTTCTGATGTAAAAAACTATAATAGTCAATATATATATATATATATATATATATATATATAATTTAAGACACAAATACACAATACAATTAATATAGTTAATTCAAATATGTTTTAGAATTTTTTCCTTGAAAAAAGTAATTAGAAATGATAATATACATAGAGTATTATGTATATGTATACAGATCTCAGCACAGTTTCAGATTGAGATGTCTTCCTAATCTCTATAGGAAGCATGACATATTGACATATTAACACACTCATTTGTAATTTCAATGTCCAAGAGAGAAAAAAAAGGAGCAGAAAAGAGCAGGTCAAGAGATTGGGAGAGAGCATTTACATAGACCAAATACTGTACAACACATGGGCTTTACATAAACACCCTGCAAGTCTAATACAAGTATCTTTAGGGAATGCTGATAATGTCTAATATCTGTGTTATAGCGGGCTCACGCCTCACTACAATATTAAAGTTCAGTACCGGTCAATGATTGATCTTCTATCCGAGTCGTTATTTACATTACTGCCTCAATTACTCAACACATGTTGCCCCAGGGCTCAATAAAGCTCCCACGCAGTAGGAAATATCATCAGCCCACTTTCTCTAATGTAATATATGTTTCCAAACAAATGACACGCGATACGCTAAACGCCAGTCTCCGAGTGTGCCTCCGTTGTGATTTCCTCTATTTATGAAATAGACCGCAATCATTTTTTTCTGAACATCTAATGTGTCATTTGCACAAATTTGATTAAAGGGCCAGAAAGCGATGTGAGCGTGAGGTTAACGTACACTCCTACGCAAACTCATGCTTTTAGGGACTTTGTTTAAACCTCTAAGCATACAAGTGTAGTAATTCATGTGCGCTATGAACGGGAGAGAATGACATTACTTGCCTGCCTGCAGCATGAACCCAATCTGTAAAAAACCCAGTGAGCAGCTATCTAGCACTTATGTAGCTTCTAAAGGAGAATTCACACATGGATTTGTGGTGTCCAGAAGTCCACAGGTGACCTTTGGTTATCAAGCATGGTGATAGAGAGACAAATATTAACAATATATCATTGGTTTATTTGCATAATGTACGGTGGCCGAGAGAGCTCAATGCGCTGCAACTTAATAAAACACATGCAAACAGAAAAAAACACATGCAAACCGAAGAAAACACAAGCAAAAAGAACAAAAAATTACAACACATTTAGAAAAAAAATCTTCATCAGTTTGACTTCACAGGCACTACAAATTCTCACAACGCAAACAAACAGAAACATGCGGCAAATAGCACAGACCACAACGGTAATGTTTCAGGGGGACCTCAAACCCATCTGAGAGTAACTCTAATGTTTCACAGTTAAATTTGTAATTCCTCAGATTAGTCTAATAATATCCAAAAGACTGTATGATCAGATTGTTAAAATAAACACAAAAAAACTCATATTTTAGTTCAGCGACAACATCTCTGCTCTGACCAAAAGCCACGGAACAAATAATCAGTTTGTCACTTTTTGAGGTCCCCATGAAACATTTCCGTTGTGGTCTGTGCTGTTTGCAACGCCTTTCTGTGTTTGGTTGCATTGTGAGAATTTGCAGTTTGAGAATTTGTGTTTTCTTCAGTTTACATGCGTTTTCTTACATTTTCTGTAAATCATGTTACTGTAGAGATTTCATTGCAGAATTAAGCAGAACTCAAGGCACAAAAAGAAACACAAAAGTGCTCCAAATATTTAAAACAATTGGCATGAATTTATATTTATATAATTAATCCATATATAAATATTTGTGTGTATTCAAGTTAAATATACGTGTAACATTATATTAATGTTTTGTCATTTTCATTATATTATAATCACAAAAATATGGATTTTTTTAGATTTTTATTTTTTTTACTGGCAAAACAATTATTTTATGGTCAGATATTCAAAAGCTATGATGACTGCTGCAACCCAGCAACTAGAATATGGAATATCAACCAAAAAACTAATATAATAAATTAATAAAGCATGATTTTTTATTATTATTATTATTTATTTATTGTTTGCCAGTATCTCTCCCCAGACAAATAACACTAGATCTGGAAAAGATAAGAATAATTAATGACAGGCCATTGAATTACTACACACACTCTCTCATGCCTCATAGTCTCATGCACCATTCTGCGATTTCTTTCTCTGCAAAAAGATATATATGCTCCCTTAAACTGGACCAAACTGAGGTATCTTAGAAATTGGTATCTAACTTTTGGAACATTCTTCCCATTGGGAGCACATATGATGTCTTAAAATGATGTATAGGTAATAAGTTCACTAGAATTGGAGAAGATCTATGGAGTCAAGTGAAGTAGTGGAGGTTCTATGGCCCCACCCTGTGGTGTGTCTCAGTCTCTCTGTCTTTTGCTTCAAATCTCCTGTGCAAACCCTCTCTGTACCTCCCAGACATTACATGTGCCTGAAAAGAGAGGCGGAAAGAAAGAGAGAGGCAGAAAATGGATCCCCAGAATTCTTTCCCCACACAGTAAGATTTATTGAGCTGGCTGAGGTGAATATGTCATTGTAATGCATACAGGCTAATATCCCGGTCCACAATCCACAGCATTAGGGCAGGCGTGAATACATTTGGCTCACTACAACCCTCACTAATCAATCAAAAGCACACCGAGGGTGTTTTTGCTCACAGAGCCCCACTTCTTGCTCATTACACCCACAAATCATATATTACACATTCTTTATGATACTAAATCCGCCGTTCACTCCTACCAGGACTCATAAAACTAGAAATACAGCATCAGGTTATTAGTCTAGGGAGAGATTTGGAAAAACACACATTCGACAATGAGAAGCTTACGCTATCGTCTGGGTATCATATGGATGAGGAAAGCAAAAAACGCACTTTGGAGCTGACAAGTGCATATTTGCTTGTGCCTCAGGAGAGTGGATAGCCAGCAAATACACTTTTCAATACAAGAGAAAGATGAGATGCCATGAATAAAATTAAGTTTATTGTCGATTTGTTTGTAGGGAAAAGAAATCTGATGTACAATGTGTTTTTGTCTATTGCATCTAATAAAACAATACGTAAAACCTGGAACGTACCAACCCAACCAACAAATCTTTAAAAGATTTGTCATTTTATTCACTCAACAACATAAGAAAGCCAAAAATCTAGATATAGACCATAAAACTAGGTCTAAATTCACCAATATTATGGAGAGCCGGGGGATGATACAAGCGATTCGTTTTGGTTGAGTTCAGTAAGACTCCAAGCTGAGGCTGTTTGAGGTTGCTGTTCGGCCTCCATTAGCTGACTCGGGTGGGCGGTGGAGGTCTGGAAGGCACCGAGACGGGCGATAATGAGGGTAATCTCACCCAACACACCCCTGGAGAGGGTCAATCCATCTTTCCTTCTAAAGGCTGCTCTTAGCTCCACATTCTGTTGTAGATCAGATGGTCACAAGAAGCATTTCAAATGCAGAATATTTCTAGAAGGAAATGGATTCCCTGAGAGCAAATGAATGAAAGACAACTCTTCGAGAGGAGAACCTGAGAAAATATCCGTCTAAAAATAATATAAAAAAACCAAGCTGCGTTACACAATACCTTGTGGGTTTCAACATCCTTGTATAGAAGACCTTTCCGGAAAACCAAACTCTGATGTGACACAAATTGTATTCAAAGACCTGCTGCTACAACTTCAATGGACATACAACAACCAAGATGGTTTACCTTAGCCGGTAGAAACTAGGACACTACATTTATCCACACTTAGCTCTATATTACACACACACTTTCCTCCGAATTTCAGTGGCAGCTAGTCAGGCCTGTCTCCGAGGCTGATGTTTCTATGGCAGCCCATGCTAAAGTCCTTAAAGGCTTTAAGCAGCTTATAAACTTCGGAGGAAATAAACTTCAACATCCCTCTGCAGATTTGGAAGCCGTTTAAATCCTACAGGGTTTGATGTACAACCCACATGCTTCTAATATCTAAACTGATTACACCCAAAACTGTGCGAACTGCAGTTTAATATCCTTTAAACGATCCGGTCCATCTCCAATTAAATGTTTGTCATATAATTTCACCTTATTTTTATGTGCGTTACCGGTTTTCGTGCATAAATAGGTGTTGTAACACGATTACAGTCAGAGCTAACCGGCATAGACGTTTCATTTCTGGTGAACGCAGCAAGTTCAGGCGAAAAGAAGTTGCTAATTGCATTTGTCGCTCCATTGTAATAGGCTTTGGGAAATCAAGCGCTCGTCTGCCTAAAAATGGCAAAAGTCCAAAATAACAAAGTTTAATGTACTTTGGAGCTCCATGTGTATTAACGCTTTATGTTGCATTTGAATGTTCTGTGCATCCACATGTGTGTCATGTCCACTACATCACCTGTATATATTTTTAGGCAAATTCAATTTTAGAAATACTGTTTCACACTCTAGAATTTCATGTGCAATCTCATACTGTATGTAAAGGGATAGCTGAAAAATTTGTCATCATTTCCTCTCCCTCATGTTGTTCCAAGCGTATATGAACTTCTTTCTTCTGTTGAACATAAAATAAGAAATCTTGAAGAATGTCGGTAATCAAACAGTTGCTGGTAGCAAATGATTTTCATAGTTTTGAGAAAAAGAGGGAATGAACGAATGAATACTAAGTCAGTGGCTACCAGCAATCTCTTCATTTTGGCGTGAACTATCCCTTTAACATAAGTAGTAACACATATTATATATATATATATATATATATATATATATTTCTGCATTATTACTCCAGTGTCCTTCAGAAATCATTCTGATATGCTAAATTACAGCTCAAAGCATTTCCTGTCATTATCAATACAAAACTATTGTTGATTCTTTGATGAATAGAATGAATGTCACTTTTGACCGACTTAATGCGTCTTTGCTAAATAAAAGTATAAATGTATTTTTCAGAACGTTTGAACAGTTGCATATATTCTCGAGCATCCACAGGACCTTCAAATCTACACCTGAGCTTAATTGTTTAAAGCAACACTGTGACCCTCAGAAGAAAACATCAGCCTTCACGCTGCTGTCGTGCGAACGCTTGCTTTCACACACAGATGCAGTCGACACTGCTGAGCGGATTCAATCAGACCGAACTACTGGCCTAAACAGATATCTGCGAGCGAAACCTTGAAAAGAACACCATATGTATAAAAGCTGCAGCTGAGAAAGTGACTCGAAGGATAAACAAAGTCGATCACTTTGGAAACAGACAAATTGCTTCATTGGAGTGAAATAATCACCTTGTAAAGGCTGTACTCATTCCTATGTGTATTGCACTCAGAGACGCGTACACTAAAGTATCGACCGTGTCAAACTAGAGGGTTGAAGGGGAGCGTTTTTTGCGCTGGATACACGGCAGATCTACCCACTCTTCCCTTTCGCCCTCCCGCTTTCATGTTTTCAGCCATAAAATGCTTCGGTCTGTCTGAAATATCCCCGAAATGTGGCACTATCACTTTCCTCAAATCACAGCAATAATCCCTGCATGAATCTCTCGCTCAATTACGGCTTTCTAGAGAGTGGGATTACAGGAGAAGACAGCAGACCGGAGTCTAGCTGTTGATGGTGTGACAGGAGGAGAGAAGCAGTGAGGAGAGGACAGGAGTAGAGAGGAGAAGAGGAAAATAGACAGACGCAACAATGACGGATAAAAGCCCAAAAAGCCTGTCAGCCGTCAGCGGGGCAGTCATGCGTGCAGGGCCCTGCAGACGGATCCAGGGCTGTGCGTTTGTGTGTGCGCTCGCTCTGGGAAGAGGGCTTCCGGCCCTGGACTTCTCGAATGAGCTGCTAAGAGGAGAGGTGGATGAGAGAGAGGACAGGATAGTGACAGGGTGAGGTGTTTGAGAGCACAGGGTCAAGGTTTCCACTGCTCCTGAGAATAATATCCAGCACAAGGGAGCATAAAATGAGAGAGACAAGGAACTGAGAAGATGACAGAGAACAGAAACAGACACGCAGACTGCCACCGAGGGAAACCAGAATGGCATCGCACACACTTTAGCTAAATGCATCTCCGTGACCCTCAGTGAAACCAGTTTTAACAGATCGCAAAGCTTCGGTGAAAAATCAACACTTAGTGGTCTTAGTGTATTGACAGCAGAAGCGTGTTTACATGCAACTAAACACGGGTAACAGGTCCTTAATGTCAAACTCATTACATAATCATGTACACAAACATCCAATAACCTGTAAATATCTGCAATCAATGTGATTACGCAGAGCTAAACAGGATTAATTTTAAAAGCAAATTGCAAGCTAAAATACCTCACATATTATATTATGTATTATATATCAATTATATATTGTAATTATTAATTATTGTATATTATAGTGTAAATTAATTATTGAGTTTTCTTTTTTTAAATATTCTTTTTATTTAGCAAGCATTTATGATCAAAACTGACAGTGAATATATTTATAATGTAAATAATGTGGTTTGTTTCTAAACATAAAAAAATTTAAAATAAAAATAATATTTGAAAAATATTAAGCAGCACTATTAAGAAATATTAAGAAATTACTTGAGGACGAAATCAGCCTTTTAGAATGGTTTCTGTAAGACCGGAGTAATAATGCTGAAAATTCATAAGAGTTTTAAATATGTTAAAATAGAAAATAGGTATTTCAAATTGTCGTAATATTTTCCAAAACTGTTTTTATTGTATTAACAAATGCAGCCTTGGTGCGCAGAAGAAACCTTTTTCAAAAAACTAAATATCTTTCTTTTCTTTTCCCCAAAATGGATCTTTTGATATTATCGATATATTAAAATATTAAACAATTCCTTTTTTTTTTTTATTCTAATACTCCATATTATGTAGTTTTATTTCACAATGTTATGATCAAAATGATTGCAGCATTAGCAAGTACAAACTTCTTTCAAAACCTCAACATTCTCTATAATAAATAGTATAGTATTATTAATATTACTGAATCAACCCGACTACAGTAGAACATCAATGGAAACTCAAAGCTCTTTAAGCTAACAACTGCACTTCCTCACTTTTTAAAGTGTGCAATGAAAGACTGGAGCAGAATTAATTGCAGAAAAGTGTCAAAAGAAGAATAATAGAAAGCATGAGTGATTTCAATACAGTGCTCACCTTGCAAGCTTTATAATTTTGTGACAGAAGCAGAGAAACTCAAGAACAAAAACACGCTGCTTTATTTTATGTGTGACTGACAGCAGTGGGCAAGGTCAACATTGCCAGGAAGTGGCTTTTATCGTGCAGGAAAAGGATGAGCTCACACGCATGCTATCACTGTGACAGAAAGACGCATAAAACATGGTAAATAATCAGTGGCAGGAGGCCTGGATGGCTTGCTCTGTTCTCTGCCATCTGAGGACCGGGGGTTTGTCATTCGGCACACTGCTGCTTTCAAAACTCAAGACTCCCCAGTATACCTCAGCAGGGGAACGTCGTCTCATGTCATCTCAAACTTGGAAAGCAGAGCATTTCCGACACTCGGTTCAGCATGCGCGATGCTGTGGGGCGAGGAGGGAGCCCGTCGAGAGCAGAAAACCATCGCTCTTTCGGTTTCTGAGGAGACAGAGCACTTCATAGTCATAGTCTGAGTTCTGGAGATTCGTCCCTTTGTGTGACCCCTCAACTTACAAGCTCACACTTACAGAACATAAAAAGATGAGTTTGAGTGAGAGTGGGAATTGAAAACAAGAAATTGTGAGATGGAACAGAAGCTGAGGTTTTGTCATAATAGAAATGATGTTCGTCCCCAACAACAATTGTTCCTTTCAGCCACCACAGTCAGTGACAGACTCTTCCAGCCCAGCTAAAAAAAACACCAAAACACCAGCATATGTTGTTTTTGGGAAACTTGTAAGCAATATGGGATTCTGGCATTCTGATGTCTGCAATAGGCATGTTAACTAGCTCAACAAGTGAGACATGTCCAGTAAATAATAAAAACACAATAATATATATGTAATAATACTTTTAATAATACGAGAAATTATATAAATAATTACTAGTTAAATAAACATAAAATAAATGATAAGGAATGCTTAAAAAATAATGTTCAGCAGGTATTTAAACCGAAGTGTCAAAATTCCCCCCAAAAAGTATTTTGTAAAATAAATTATGTTTTCATATACAAATTTTATAGCCACTAATGAACCCTGGCAAAGCAAAACAAAACAACCATTCAACAAAAAGAAAAATATTACTTGAGTACAAAATAAGCATATTCAATTCCTAAATAAAAAAAAGAGTTAAAAAATTTAAAAATATATTAAATTAGAAAACTAGATTAGAATTAAATTAAATTGTAATAATGTTTTAAATGTTCAACATTTGAATGGATTTGAACTAGTACATTTCACTGGAGAGCAGTATTAAACCAGCACTAACCAGACATGACCACCATCTAAACTAAAATTCAAGCTGGTCAGAGTTCAGCAGAAACATTTACACACATTCAAAACACAAATCTGCTTATATAAGCGACCTGGATAAATTCACAGTAGTTTTAAGATTTACCTCAGAACATCTTGACTTTCAATTAGAGGTGCTCAGATTAGGAGTTTTTGTCCAGGAAATCACCTCTATATGTGTGGCTGATGATAAAGGCTCAGTGCTGAGAGCACTATGTTCATCTGTCTCATCTGCCTCTAATTCCCAGACATGTATTGGCCATAATTGCCACTTGAGGGGCACTTGGCACCTAGCATTTTCTTCTTTCCACAGAGGTCACATTTAAAGCCTGTGGACTGAATGGGCAGGGCTTAGTGGGGTGGCCCTTATGCAGCAGGGCTCCATAATAGGGGCATTTATTAAACTAGGGTGTAATCGCTCCATGTGTAGCTAGCTCTGAGGGGCTCTTGTGGCTGTTGGGGCAGTGGGGGGCATGGCACCTACCCGCTTGACTTTCCAAGTCAAGTATTATTGGTGTAATGCACAGCAGGGTGTCTGATTTTATCAGTCAATGGCTGATTTGAGGCTACTCTGAACCCGTTGAGAGGATGAAAAGAACTGTGTATCTGACAATGTTCATACAGATAATGTTGATACAGAGGAGAAGGACAGCAGGTATTTGATATAAAATTATATATATATATATATATATATAAAATACTCAATTAAAAGTGACTGCAAAATTAAACTAAAATGCAATCATATTACCATGACAGACCAGACAATAATTTGCAACACATAACACATGTTTAAATGTAAGATGTGGATCTTATTTTCTCTAGTTTTTAGTTTAGATTAGTTTTTGGTTTTAGAGGACAAAGTGACCTTGGAGTCCACCCAGTTTTATTATTTTTCACAAAATGAATCTGCACCAAAATATCAGAGTTTGAGTGGCTGCACTGACGTTCATACCAACACATGATTTGTATGTGTTTTATTAAATGTTTTTTTTGCTTTGTACAATTATATGATTATACATATACTTTATTACTCAAATTTAACACCTAGAATAGTTGTATCCTTGTTGTCTGTGACTACACCTGAGAACATTTTATGAAACAAAAACCACTAGTTGAGAACCACTGATTAAGTGTTTACTATACGTGACCCTGGACCTGTCTTAAGTCGCTATTTGCAGCCATAGCCAAAAATACATTGTATGGGTCAAAATGTTTGATTTTTCTTTTTTGCCCAAAATTCTTAGGATAAGTAAAGGGTTAGGGTTAGGGCTAAGTAAAGATCATGTTCCATGAAGATATTTAGTCAATTTATTACCGAAAATATATTAAAACCGAATTTTTTATTAGTAATATGCATTGATAAGACCTTCATTTGGACAAGTTTAAAGGTGATTTTCTCAGCATTTAGATTTTTCAGATTCCAGATTTTCATATAGTTGTATCTTGGTCAAATATTGAATTACCATTTATTTTATATTTTCTGCCTACATTTTAATTTCAGGTTAATTTTCAATGTCATTACGTTTTTTTCTTTTTCTTTTTTTTTTCGTTTTAAATTATTTCCATTTAGTAATTCAATTTTATTTATTTTGCCAAGACAACATTTCTAATTGTCATTTCATTTTAGCTTTATTTTAATGAACAAAAAAGTTTTGTTAGTTTTAGTCAACAGATTTGTAGCTTGCAAATGAATTAATAAGACATTTTTCACCCCCCAAAAATATATCACCAACACCAACTAAACTGATAGATTCCTGGTCAATAAACCTCAGATGGGCTTACTTGTTTTTGTATTCATCTACATTCTTCAAACACAACCTTGGCATGCACACTCTTCAACACCAACCAATGTCTTTAACTCAGTAACGAGACCTGTGAAGATGATGAAACAGGGATAAAAGCTGAATATAATATTGACTGCACAACACTTGTGGATGCTTCTACTGAGAAATAAGTTCAGTCAACCATGTGGTGCTTTTATGATGTAAGCTAGGTATAATCAGCGTTGTGTACTCTGAGGCAGAAGACATAAGCTCACATTCTGTTTGGAAGAAAGGAGTAAAGGACTGTACGAAAAGGATCACTTTGGACAATGGTTTATTGACGGCTAACACTGGCATATAATTGCAGCTTACAGATGCTTTACACCTGGCTTGTAATTAAAGCGACCTGTATTTATAAGCCCATATTCTTAAAACTCGGTCAAGGCCAAGGGAAAGCAGAAGACTTAAAAGAAACAATTGTCTATAAGTTGAATTAGCATTACATATCAATTCAGAATCTCATTCAGTTACGATTCCTTACATATAGACTGCGTTTGAAATTTATAGCTATTTTATCAATTGCATAAAATTGAAATTTCCAGATCAAACACTGTCTGTATGATCAGTTAACTGAAGCCAAACTCACAATAACCTTGTCCACAGTAACAGAAAACAATACCGAAGTCCAAGACTTTGAAATGTGTCTTTAAGATTTAAATATTTATTCTAAAATATTTAGGCCAGCTCCCACTGGTTTTCATCAAATCTTTCTGGTTCTTTGTTTTATTTTCTTTCTTCTCGGCTCAAGCACTTAAGTGAGACTTTTGTCTTGCTCTCCAACTGATTCCCAGACTCTTTGTCTTGCTCTTTTTTCAGGCAATACTCCCATTTATAGCCTGAGAAAGTTGACACTGTTGTTTATTTGCCAAATAACAACACTTCATGCTACATATACACCACATTTTATTTTTTACAACTTATTTTTTTATTTAAATATATGATAAATATATGTTGCATACAGTGAAGCTCAATTTAATATTTTTTGAAAATCTTAAGTTTTGAAAGTCATAACTTTGACATACCAAAATTCTAAAATGTATTTTACTGATGTACTGGTAAAAAAACTATACTCTCATAAATATGTTTTGAAATATATTTTAGCAATTATTTAGTTATTTGTTTGGCCATTTTTAGGTATAAAACTCATTCTGGTTAAAGAAATCTGCTGTAAATCTCTTGTGTATGAGCAGAACTGTATTTAGCAACAGAACGTGTTCTAACAGTAAGTGACAAGCGTTTTTAGCTCGTGTGTGAGCGTAGTTATTCTGAGACTCAAGCGCTCCTGTATACTCAAAGCGAAACCAGCACGCTGCTAAATGTGGTACATCTGGAACACTTTCTTTCTCATTAACCTAAATGAATTCAGACAGAACTCAGCTTAGACACGCGTGTACAGCCGTCTCAGACTTCTACTTCCTCAAAGGGCAGAAAAAAGACAGAATAGAATCTAACTGCATTTAATTAACTCATATGCTGTCTGAAAATTTGATTACCCTTTAAATTCGCCACATTTTGATCTTCTTGGGCAAGATCTGTGATGTTCTGACAAAACATGCACAAAGTTTTACAGTGTTGTAGAATAAAATGTAGTTTGGATATGTCACCAGAAACATCTCTGCTACACTGGTATAGTTTGTTTGCTCCATGGTGTCTTTTCACTGCATGCAAAGTTTTTTTTTCTTTTTTCTACTAAGCTATGAAGTGAGATGCAGAAGACTGTTCCCTATAGGGAAAATAAGACTTTAAAAATGACTGCGATATTTATGTGATGGAGACAGCACCTGGCCTGTCCCAGCCTCTCAGAGCCACTCATTACAGAGAACAGCAGCAGTGCATTCTGGGTACCAAGACACAGTGGAAGCTATTAGAGAGGAAACCAAAAGTGTGTATGTGGAGAGGGTGTGTGTGATTGGCATCTGCCTCTTCCTGTGAGCCACATGAGCTGTGTGACGTGAGGCATGTTTGTGTCTCTGAAGTGTTGTCAGGAAGTCATCCTCAGACAAACACTGGCCACCTCATAGCACTTATTTAATGTAGAAAACATATGCTTCCATTACTGTCCACTAGTTATACAAGACATGATTTGATTAGCGGGTTTTAAGCTCATTTGAAATGCTTTCCTTTTTTTAAATCTTAAGATATGATTTCATTATATGAATGCAGAATTGCAATGTAAACTTGAATACAGTAAAGCAGAAAATAATCAAGTGAAATGTTTTGGGAGAAGGTGATAAATGAATGTTAGATAGAACAATGGACAAATAGATAGAAGGACAGAAAGATAGAATAATAGACATACAGAATGATATTCAGTAAATATTATGACTAAAAAGTGATAGAATAATAGATATGCAGAACAATAGAATGATAGAAAAATAGAGAGAACGATAGATAGAATGAATAACAGAATGAGTGAATAAATGACTGAAAGATGGATGAATGGATGGAATGCCGGATTTAATGACAGAACAATGGATAGAAAAATATACAGAACAAATGATGGATGGATGGATGGACAAAATGACAAAACAATAGATAGATAAAGCAACAGACAGACTGAACAATAGAATGATAGAATCACAGAATGATTGATGACAGAATGAATGAAGGATGGATGGATGAAACGACAGAACAATGGATAAAACAATAAACAGTAAAAATGACTGATAGATGGATGAATGGATGGAATGACAAAACAATAGATAGATAAAGGGACAGACAGACAGAACAATAGAATGATAGAATCACAGAATGATTGATGAAAGAATGATGAAAGAATGAATGAATGAAATGACAGAAAAATGGATACAACAATAAACAGTGAAAATGACTGATGGATGGATGAATGGATGGAATGACTAAAGATGGATGGATGGATGGATGGATGAATGGATGGAATGACTAAAGATGGATGGATGGATGAATGGATGGAATGACTAAAGATGGATGGATGGATGGATAAAACAAATGAATTAATCAATGAATGAAGGATGAAATGACCAATTAGTTGACTAATAAGTTGACAAATCTCTCAGCTAGTGGGTTTTGAAAATCTGGTAGTGCACATTTCTAATTCTATCATTAGACACAACTTTTTTTCTGCTCAGATCAAGACATCTACTACAGCCACACTTTACTGCCCAGCGGTTTCAAAATCATTTCTTTCAAAACCATAATTGCAATAAAGATATTTCAGGACCTGGTGTTCCAGTGGCCTCATGCACATCGGCCTTTAATTCTTCATATCAGCTCTAAATGATAAATGTGCCTTGGGGAGAATCAGCCATACAGCAAAAACGCAGAGTCTTAGCATCAGCTAAACGAACATGCGTTCAGTGGAAAATTACAAACCCAGCACACATGTACCAGTGCATCCACAAAGAATGTGTGTGCGAGAGAAAAGTAAAAAGGCAAAATGTGTGGCATGTAAGTAAACTATGTTCTGCTCTGGTGCTCATTAAAGACAGAACGGATAACGCATAGTTTGTCAAAAACAGTGAGTGCAGGTTGGCCAGTGTTTTTGTTCATTCAGGGCAGGGGAAAGAGTCGTTTCCTGCAAATCTCAGCATGAGCACAGCGTGTTGTTGTTGTCCATCAGTCCCCTTGTGTGTTTGTTTGTTTGTGTGCCCATGTTTTGCTATGAAGTATCAAAGGCACACGCAAGGCAGGGAGATACACGCCCCACCCAGTCCACAGCACTCTCACGCTGCCAGATAAGGGAATCTGGGTCAGGCTTAAGTTACGGAAAGAGCCGGAAGATCTTGCCTCTGCCGAAACAGATGAGGAGCGTGACACAAGGGAAACTGGTTGCTGCTGAAATATAGATGTTGGAGGCTGGCAGTACGCCCTCGCTACACTGAACATCTATGTATGCACTAAAAAAAACAACTACAAAAAAACATAATAATCATCATTGTAATATGTTTTCCATATATTCTACAAATTATATATCAAAACTGCATAACATATTTATGAAATATAAAATATATATGAGTGTTTTTGTACTTAAAAGTCAAAAACAAGTTGAGCAAATTACTAAGCACACTTCTAGTGTATTATAGTGTATTATTTATGTAAACAAGCCTTGATATATTATACAGTATTAATTCTCTCTCTCTCTCTCTCTCTCTCTATAAATATATATATATATTTTATTTTATTATTATTATATATATTTTTTTAAATAAAACAAAATAGTAAAGTTACTTCAAAAGCAGCACTGCAAAATTCAAAATTGTTTTTTAGAAAATATATATTTAAATATATATTTACAGCTTATTGTCTATTTTTAACTTATTTTAAAAAGTCATGTGGGGGGGGGGGGTCT
>JAUMHI010000057.1:15013574-15023776 GCA_032359435.1 Enteromius unitaeniatus | reverse complement strand
CATTGTAGGGTGGTTGTGTACACACACTCCCAACACACATTTCAGTCCAAACAGCTTGTAAAAGTGCATGTGGCACTCGATGACCCCTTTAAGAATATATGAATTATACAAGTAAATATCTTCAAAATATATACTGTATGAGTGTGTATTTATATATACATAAATATACACAGTGTACAAATATACTATGTAGTAGTCAATCAGGCAGTATTTCAGAAGTAGTATTCGATCTAAAATATTGCAATGTAAAAACTTCATGAGTGACAGCTAGCTCTAGTTAAATTTTTTCCTTGGAAGCAACATTTAATTTTTAAAATGCATCTGACTAGGGAATGGCAAAACTCTTTTTAAGAATGGCAGAGCAAACACAGGCTAAACACTTCAGCAAAATGAGCTCTAGAAAAGTGGCCCGTCGGTGCAGAGAGTCCATAAACCAATGGATTAAACACCCACTTAAACAGCGATGTAGAACAAGCAGTTTTAATCCTGTTTTTGTAACACCCACTCCACTTAGCTGAAAACCCGCCAAGACTTTATAAAACCACAGGGTCAAAACGGTAGCAGACACCCTCATTCTGTTTCCCTGCGTCCTGCTGCTGTCGTAGAAACATCAAATAATCATCAAAAACAAAAAGGCAGTGTTACATGTAATGTTATATATAGGCAAAACCACAGGGTAGTATCAATTATTATGAACAACAATGATTAAACACAGTGGGCACAGTCACAGGCATTTCAATGCACTTTACCTGATTTGGCACAAGGATCAACTAAATCCATGTCCTATTTACGTAATGAATCACAATTTGAGATTATTCATCAAAGCGACAAACACACAAGCTTCATCTAGTAGTAGCAGCGGAAAAGAATAATGCACAAAAACATATATATGATACATTAAGAGTCGGAAAAACTACCGAGCTGCAAAGAAAATTGGTCGTGCATGAGGTCTCAGAGTATTGCGACTCCTCTGTAGTCGAGAAAGAAGCAATAAAAAGTAATGAAAGAATGGCAATACGAACGTAATAAGAAGCAGAAATATGAGTCAGCCGGCCCTGCGGGTGCTGACCTGCTTTTCTCTGCACTAAAACAGAGGGCAAGGGACAAATCATCAATAATATATACAAACAGTCTATTTCGCCACGGAGACTACAGCACTTCCAGATTGCAAACAGGGTTTCATTAAAGTCCCTCGCTTTGACCTCAACATACTGAGGTCGGGAAGTTTGGCTGGACGAGGAAAAGTGAAGAACATCCAGAACATTCAGGTAGATTTAATTAATCTAGACACGAGCTACATTGATTCAATATAAATTAGTAGTATAGCTACTAAAAATGCAGTAGGCCTGTAGTTTAACAAGACCAGAAACTGATCAGACAGAGAGACGATCACATGCCTGAGAGGGTCAACAGAGCTGTTAACACATCATCGTACAGCATGAGTCAATGTGTCTCTCACACACACACACACACACCTACACACACACACACAGTATGCCCTAAAGAGTTAGTGCAGACAGACTGCATTTTGTTAGTGGACTTTTCTTGGCTACTATCTATTGTGACACTCTCAATGTCTACGTGTGCATGTGTGTTTTGGCACTTCTCAAGACGTCGTATTCTGGTGGACAGGTGGTAAAATTTGTGGTGTTCAAACATTCAAGCATGTATGAGAATGTGTGGTGTACTGAAGACAGATGGTACATTTACTCTTATGTAACCATGTGTGCATGTGTGTGTGGGAATGAACAATGCAATCAGCATCATAAAAAAGAAATGGGAAGAAAATAAGCACTATTAAATGTAAAATAATACTGTATATTGTGTGTTCAGTAACATTGGCTCTCTAATCTCACAATACTGAATACATTCTGTTCAGTTACAGAAAAAAGGGACTTGAATGATATGATTTCACAATACATTTCTGTAAATGATGATGGCCGTGTCTCAGCCATGACAACCTGTTCTCTTTCTGTGTGTGTGTGAGTGAGTGTTAATGTTTTCTTCTGGACATATAACTGGTCAAGGCAAAAGTCATCAGTCATATAGCAGACCGCAGTCACTAAAAAACGTATCCAAGCCATCAAAAAAAACACTATTTTCGCTTTTCCTTTTCTGTGAGATGCTTTTAGAGGATCCAAGCTGTATTTAGCTCTGTTATCTCTGCGTTTTGCCCCATTTTCTTTCTTTCTTTAGGTTTCAGGTGCCAAATCAATAGCGTCCATACTGCAATGCATACAAGTAAAATGTGTTTTTAAGTGTGTCGCTAAAAAATATCTTCTTTTTTCCACTGTGGAGTAGCTATATATAGACCATTGTTTAAAGCAGGCTATTAATACATGAAACAAAAATTGTCATGTATTTACAGAAATAGAAATAGTGGCCCCCCAAAAGTATATTTGGACACTTAAAACAACATATTTCTTTACAAACGTCAAACAAAGCATCATTTATTTTAATGAAACTTGGCAAATGCACTACATCTAAAAAAGCCTTCTTAGGCTAAAAAAATAGCTGTACTTCATAATTAGGCATATAAAGATGTTTATGCACCTTCTAGTTGCATGTATTTAGTTAATCCAAAAATGAAACTTTTGCCACTGTTTACTCACTCCCCCTTAAGTTGTTCCACCAATATGGGTTAATTTATTCTGTTGGAGAAAAAAGTTTTGAAAAATGTTGGTAACCAAACCAGTCACTTACTTCAGAGGGGAAAACATAGTATAGAAGTCTATGGGGACCAGCAACACACTTAGAAATATCTTCTTTTGTGTTCGGCAGAAGAACGACAATGACCTCTTCTTTCTCTTCCCCAAATGCACAGGACTGTTCAAAATGCTCCAGGTGATGTTCTCATCTCACATCCTTTTAGATTATCTGCTCATCAATAATACACAAGGCTTTATTCCTCTGAATCTGTAGCTTTAAATCACTATCCCTGTGTTCTTACCTCATACCGATCACTCCTCTGCTCACACTCCACCTTTCAAAGATGCATTTTTCCTCCCTTACACTCATTTATTTCACTCCCTCCATTTATCCATACAGTTATCTGCCCTTCGGCGCGTGACAAGACAAATCGTAGCGCTTCTGTCACTCGGCAAAGAGAAGCAATGCTAAAAAAACAGTGTTTGGAGGCAAAAAAAAAAAAAAACCTGCTTGAATGCATGGCCAAAAGTTTGAAAGTCCTGGAATAGCATGTTTTGAGCCTTTTTGTT
Organism: Enteromius unitaeniatus; assembly: GCA_032359435.1. NCBI lineage: Eukaryota > Metazoa > Chordata > Actinopteri > Cypriniformes > Cyprinidae > Enteromius > Enteromius unitaeniatus. The sequence continues at coordinate 15,020,558 of JAUMHI010000057.1, read as the reverse complement.
TGGAGAATTATGGGATTTGGTCATTAGTTTAGCTTTGCATCATATGAGAGGTATATACATTATTATAATTTCAAGTGGTCTGATGTACAATTCAAATAGTTTTGACTGTTTGACAGGTCTGGTTTACATTTGATTCTGGTGAAGAAATACTCAGGAGGATAACTGACAAAAAAGCAAAATGACTAACTACAGTTGTTTATAGAAGTGACTACTAACATTAGACATGATTAAAAATGCAAAAATACCTGAAACTATTAAAAAAAAAAACAAAATGAAGGGCAAGAAACTTACAAACATAAACTTGATCTGAACCTGATCTCACGGCAATTTGTACATATTTTACGAGGTGGCTAATTCGTATTCATTTGTATGACCTCACTCGTACAAATTCATACAATTTATTCTAAATCATACGTATTTTACGAGATGCCAATTCGTATGAATTTGTACGAATGACCTAAACATAACCTCGCCCCTAAACCTACCCATCACGTGGTTTTAGACAAATCGTGGGAATTAGTACGAATTGGCACAAATTTGGCACCTTGTACGAATATGTACGAATTGCTTGTGAGACTGTGTTGGAATAGCAGATCGGTTTATAAATAAACTACAAACATAATTAAAGATGCAACAAAAATAAAATGACAGACTAATGAAAAACAAACAAACAAATAAAACAAACCGCTTGCAAACCAAAACTGGGCTTAGGCATCTAATAACAGTGAACAAGTGTTACAAATGTGGTACAGATATTTGCACAATTCAACAAATAAGAAAACAGGCAAGCAAGCAAACAAATAAACAAATGAATAAACTAACTAACAAATGCATACATAAATACACAAACACACATCCTCAATTTCATACAGTCAAGCAACGGATTGTGGCTTTCTTTGAGAAATAATCTTGTAATCTGAAGCTGAAATTAGATGTTAAATAAATAAACAAAGAGATTAATGAAATGCATAAAAAAATAGAAATTTTAAATAAATACAAAAATTTATGTATTTATGCAGTTATGTATGTGGGCATATGCATGCAGGTATGTATGTGTGTATAAATAAATAAATTTCCCACAACCAGCCAGTAGTTTGCTTTTATGAGAAAGTTCATGTAATCTGAAGATGAGATTAGACACTCAATAACAGTGAAAGACTACAGTATATTGTAATAATGCTAAACAACATACATCATATCTGCTAACCTCCTGCCTTTAGGACTGTGTAGATAAGAGAATGTGTGTCAAATACAACATCATTCTGAAGCACATAAACCAATATGATGAAGAGTGTGAGTGACTGTATATAACCACAGGTGGCCTGACCTCTCTTTTCTAATAAATTCACTCTCGGTTCCCCAAGTGACTCCAAACCTCTCGAAACAACATATCCTCAAGCACCGATCTGAGAACGGAGCGCTCCCTTAATGTTTAACACCTGCCGTTAAAAGTGAAGCAGAAAACTGCTCTCAGATCAGTATCTCCGGGCGTTTTCTCCGGGGCGCTGGTATCCATCAGGGCTGGGTGATTTATAGAGGTAATATAAAGTTCATTCACAGCACAGTGGCCTGCTGTTTTTCTCTGTTTGTGCCCCTGTCAGCATCCACAACACAAGAAGGAAACACTGCTTTCTAAATTCTCATAAAGTTGAGGGTCTCTAAGTCCCTTTTACTGTTTTAACATACTCACATACTGAGAAAAGAGAATTAACTGCGATAGTTAAGATTATATTAGTTATTTTTATAATTATATGCTTTATTTAATATTATGTGTTCAGCCTGTTTAAAATCATTAAGACATTTTTCCTCTTTTTTTTGCTTAACTAATTTTTTATTATTTTGAATGATTTAGTTCTACCAACAAGGTAATTAGCAAACACAACCAGCCAGCCTTGAACACTTGCTACATGCCATTCCATGGTAACTGAACCCTTGACCTTGTTGTTGCCAGCATCATGTTTACCCTACAACTAAATATTTAAACAATGGCATGCCGAATGCAATTTAGTAAACATTATTCTGCCTCCTAAAACTGCATCCAGTCGGTCTGCTAATAAAACACACTTACACATTTCCAGAAAGCTAATGTGCTCTGGGGAACTGTTTCACAGACCTCCATGTTTCATCAATGATTGTATAACACGCAAGAGCCAATTTGTGTATGTGAGAAAGCGAGAGTGAGAGAATCGGGTGAGAATGTGTGCAGGAAATGTGTGAATGTGTGTAACTCTTAGGGAAGACAGGAGCGCAGTGCAGGGCAGATGTTTATGAGAATTGCTAATGCATGAAATGTGCCCGGAGTGACAATTGTTTTAACAGTTTCTAGCAATTGTTGAGAGAGGTCAAGGAGTGAATGAGTGATGAAGAGGAGTGGAAAGCAAAGCATTACGACACAAATAAAAGTTGGAAAGAAATATCTGTGGATTTATGGGCTAATTACAAGTCTTCTGCACCGCAGTAACATCAAATTTACGATTTAGAGACAGTTATTATCTCAGAATTCACAGCTAAACATATTCAAATGCATCTGAATATAGTTAGTGTCTCAAAATGGGGAACTGTAGCATAACAGTTTCAACAAAGCTTTCTAAGGGTTTGGCTGGCTGTCAATAACACAATGCATTTCCTGTCCTCTGATTATCCATGGGCACATCAGGCAGCTGTGTAACTATAATCCAACAAAAGCCCTGGGAAATAGCGAGGCTAATTGCTGAATTTGCATAGGTAATCAGAGTTTTGAAACGAACCTAACTAATTGCTGAACTTGCATTCAAAGGTTCTGGCTATTGTCAATAGTAGTACGTTCATTAGTGGCACCCACAATTAATGCAATCAACAGTGTGAGTGTGTGTGCCAGGAATCATTAACGAAAGGTCCCCCCGATCTTGTTCTCGACAAAGTGACTGTTTGCAAAAAAAACGAGCTATGAAAGATTGTCTTATACCTTAAACTGAGACAAAAATTTCTCGAGGTCCCACAAAGGTCAATGTTATGCCCGCTTTAGGTCATTTGTTTCTTCAGAAGGTTCTCTTTTTTTGATTAATGAAATTCTTGAAACTGCATTCAGAAGTTCTGTCTATAGTCAAAAGTAGCACATTAATTAGAGGCAACCACAATTAATGCCATTAGCTTTACATTTGTGCCAGGAATCATTAATACTCTACACTCTGTTTCTTTCCTTGTCTCGTAATTAATATTTTCAGAACTTCAGAACTAAATTGAGAATGATACAAAAATGTAAACAGCAATTAATATGCAGAATTGTCATTTAAATTAAATTATAATAAAATACAAGAATGATAGATGATAGATTATTATTTTCTAAATTGTCATGAGAAAAAATAAATAAAAAAGAACTTAGCATTTTACATCTATTTTATAAATATTTCATATTATAAATTGTATAGTTGAAGTAGAATTAAACTAAATTGAAATTCAAATAATTTAATTTAACAATAAGGAATAAACATCAGAATGACAGATTAATCAAAAGAACAAATGACTGGGCAATAGAATAACTGACCTAAAAATAGACAATGAAATATAGAACAATGATTAAACAAAATATGCATAGAACAATAGGCAAAATGACATGATCCAACAAAACAATAACGGACGAAGATAGATAGATAGATAGATAGATAGATAGATAGATAGAACGACAGATAGATAGAACAACAGATAGACAGAGCAATAGAACGAAAGAACGAACGAACGATAGATAAATAGATAGATAGATAGATAGATAGATAGATAGAACGACAGACAGACAGAGCAATAGAACGAAAGAACGATAGATGGATAGATAGATAGATGTGAATAGAAGGCATGTAAAGTAAAGGCCTCTAGCTCTCAACACAATGAGAAAGCAGAGAACAGAAGAGGTCTTCAATAACACTGAGACCAATTGTTGAGAAAAAGAATAGAAACAAAGAAAGACCTACACAAGAACAGAAGAATATAAAGCCGTGAAGCTCCTGGACCCAATCTATGAAACGTGTGCAGGTCTGTATAAACAGACACTCAATCACACAAACAATGGCAACACACCATCCCTGATAATCGCTCACTCGTGCCACCTCACATATCACTCCTTATTTGCAATTAAAGAGTTGATGACAATCACTTCAGAGGCTCTCTAATTCAGCAGCTGTCTCAGTACGACACACCAGCATTTAGCGGCTGATGAGTCGGCTGCCTTATCTGCGTGTGTTCTCCAGATGAAAGCCGCATTCCTCTACCCCCCACCCACCATGTTTGTTTGTTCCTTGTTTATCGACTGGCTTCCGATTTGCGCACGCCAAAGTTGAAACTGTCGAGGTTCAAACAAAATGCCTTCACCGCTAATTACCCACAATTCTTCATCTCCACCGGTCGATTCTTCTCCCCCCTGCTTAAACATGCATGTATTTGCATAATAATGAGAATTGTCCCATTGAGGTTAGTGCTGAGAAGGCTGCCCTATTTCTGGGGTTTGTTAGAAAGCGGTGTGCAGAGGATGCAGGTACGCCTCTAGGGGGCATCGCTCTAGGGTACGTGAACGCAATGGCATTAGGCTGAGGGCTAAATGTGGACAGCCCTGGAGAGGGAAGAGTGTCGTGTCAACACACATCAAACGCTGAGATAAATAGGCAGTCATGTTTGAGGCTTCCCTCACACTCGGAAAAGCCTTGAATCTTACAGAAGCATAATAAAGGGCTGTTTTTATCAGAGTTCACATGAAACAACCAAATAACCTCAATACTTAATGGTGCGTGTTAAGGTGGACACCACTACTTTTGATCATACTACAAATAATAGCATTTTAGAGCCAACAAATAATTAACTAAACCTTGGGGTGGGGGAGTGGATGAACCACTTCCACTCAGAAATTGCTAGCGACTACACATGAAATTAAGTAGAAACGCTGGAATTTTCTTTTAAAACAAACTACAGTAATCTACAGTAAGTTTTCAGTAGTAACAAATCGAGATTATTTAACTTTATTTACATCTTTAAAAAAATAAAATAAAAAAATTAAAAAAATAAAAAGATATATGTATATATAGTATAGGCCTAGATATTTCTTGTTTACAAAAATAAACCTGAAACAACAAATCAATTTAAAATTTTAAAAATATGTTACAATTATGATAAATTCACAATATTTACCATTTTTAATGTTGTCACGTATGTTTCTATTCAATTACAAAATATTTTGGCTTCTTAACTTTTTTTTAATTCAATAGATTTTTGTATTATTTAAACTTTTTTTAATGCTGTTTTAAATTTCATCTTTCATTTTATTTATAACTTTTTCTCCTTCACAAGACACCAGAAAGAAAAGTTATTTTTGAGTTTTTTGATTTGCGATTAAATACATCTAATGAAAAAGCAAACTCAAGAGATTCTCAGAACACAGTGTCAAGAGCTTCAACTTCTCAAAAGCCTTTTTGTCTTCAGTGCCTTCAGTGGAGATTAGAGATGATGCATGATGGGAAACATTCTAACAAATTCACAACATTTAATGGCATGCCAGTTCATACTACGCAAAATCCACTGACTTGCTCCTTCTACACAAATGATTCTGACACAGAAAACACAGGTAGCATGTAACTTCAGGCAATTTATTTACCTGACCATTATTAATGGTGACCTACACGACTAATGAACCCGATGTCGTCTTGAGCCTATTTCATGGATTTTTTTTTTTTGCACATTCATCTTTAAACCACTGCACTTGTACCTAAGATGGATGTGCTTACCATTTAGTAAGTAATAAAACCTCTAATAGCAGTTTAATGTGGATTGAAATATTCATACGCTGTGATAGAGGTTATTACAAATCTGCATAAAAACACAATAAACCAGGAAGGTGTATTAAAGAGAAAAAGAGACTGTGTACAAGAGATTTAGCAAAGCAACTGTTCCAGGTCTCTCAGATTACAAACGAAGGGCACCTCATAAAACGGACAAGGCCAACACAAAACACGGGCGGTTATAAAAGCGAACGGAAACAGAGACCTTGAGCTCTGCCACATCAATGGCTTTCACAACCATCAATCAGAGCACAGCCGCTCTGCCAGGAGAACGGATCACAGGAGAAGCACATTTTACAGCATCTCTCACCTCTGAAGTCAATGACAGTTTGATCTGAATGCAGGCACTCATCACGCTCTAAACCTGATTATCTGACTTCTCCAAAACACACCTGGCTGGCAGGCTACATATGTACGTGACAGCAGAATACTTGTGCCTGATCTGTGATTTATGATTTATGAAGCAAATACGGTTAAGTCCACACACAGTTCTGTTATAAGTAAGACTGACAAGTCACATCACTCTTTTGGCCTGTGTTTTTCAAAACCATCATAAGCCTAAGTTACTGTATTTGTACCTACATTGATGACGATGGTTCTACGATCAACAAGAAAGCTACACTTTTAAACTTTTTAGTGTGTTGCATTAAAAGACACCAAAAAACGGATGTTTTAGACTTTAAACAAAGCAAAACAAAACAAAAGCTATGTTATTAAACTTACATACAAAGTGCATTAGTTGAGCTAAAGATAAATGATCACAGCTAGATTTGTCTGGTGTAATTTAAAGAATAGTTAAATCTTATAAATTACTGTTATTTGCGCTTCATAAAACTTTACAAGTGCATACTGTGCTGTAATACTTTCATTACTTATGGAGCAGATGTCTTCAATACTTAGTGAGATTTTGTTGTTTGTCATAGCCAATTTTAAAAAGCACACATAAAAAATAAAGCACTGTTTGAAGGTTGTTTTGGATACGATTTTCTGCTTTAAATGTCAATAACTATTGGTTAATTAGTGTATGTGCTTTATAGTTTTATTCAAGGAGGATTGTATAGCGCTTACCATGGCACCACAGTAATCTAGGATATTAGCCACCAATGCTTTTTAAATAAAAACTTGATTTACCAAAAAAAATATATATATATATATTTTTTTGTATATATATATATATATATATATA
>JAUMHI010000057.1:14953692-15010998 GCA_032359435.1 Enteromius unitaeniatus | reverse complement strand
TAAAAAATATATATATATATATATATATATATACATATATAAAAATAATAAAAACGATTTTGAATTCCATCGTGTTTCGTTTTTGAGCGAACTATAACCTCAACACACCCAGGCATCTGCTGTCTGACAAATGTTCTCATTAACTTACTGATACCAGTGAGGCGAACTAAACGAAAGGTTATGAAAGAGCATTACCATCCATTTCCTTCATGACATTAGCTGACTTCATTCATATTTAAGTTGGGTTTTTACAGCACTGAAAAGAACCTTTAAGCTGAAGTGCTAAACTCTATTAAGGCAAAAGTAAATTCATAATTAGACAGTGCCAGAATTAAAGGAAAACATGAGGGAATCAGGGAGTATGCTTGGCAGAATGAATCTACGTTACACACACTCCCTTAAAATACTTTTTGATGTAATCCATGGAACTAGATGAAAAGATAAGGAAGATATATTCCTACGTTCCCATCGCCACTAATGACAGTACATGCATATCTTTGATGGGCCTCCTGGAAGAATCTGCACTTTCTCCTTTTTACTTCTTAATTGATAAATAAATCTCAGTAAAATACTCCTTGGTGGAGGAGGAAAAAACGTCTTGAAGGCTACTGGAGTTACTAACAAAGCTCATTAAAAACTCATTAAGGGATCTGAAATTCATGAAGCCAAACTAAAAACTTCAGAAATGAATGACTGCTACATTGACACCTGAGCTATTGTATTCAAGGGAGCGCTCAGATTTCAATAAAACACAGCTTGGGGCTTAATAATATATTTTACTTTTGAATGCATGTTGTTTTTTGACTGACATTGCAGACTTGCCATAAAACCTCCTTTTTAAAATCAATAGATATTTGTCTGCTAGATTGTCCATAAAAGTGAAAACCCCTGCTTTTGAGGTGTAATTGCTGTTTGAGTTCAGAAAGCATTTTACCACACTGTGACAGAATCGTTCCATGATGGTTTTCTTTGGAGTCTTAATGAAAAAGATCTTGTCAGTCACTACTGAGGTGGCTCTAGAAAAAGAAAGAAGATCTCTGATATGATCTACCAAACATGCTGTTGCGATTTCCAGTCATGAAACCTTCAAATCGCTTCCTACAACATGTGAGTTGATGGAGATAGTAGAGAGGACAGGAAATGATGGAGATATGATGGTGAAAAGGGATTTGAAAATTCTATAAAAACTGACAAACAAATAAAGAGAGAGAGAAATAAAGTAAATAATTAAATAAATATTATAGTATTTTGAGTATCTATATTTTTAGTGTGAGGTCATAAACCATTTTTATTAATTAATTAATATTTTTTTATTTTAATACACTACACTAAAACAAAAAAAAAGCCTTCAAATTACTTTTTGTAAAATATACGGTAAGAGCTTAAAAATTAAGAGCTTAAAAAACTACATTAAGAATGAAAATAAAATTAGATGAGGTCAAATGGCCCTGAGATATTTAATGCTGCTACCGTATATGAATAATGCAGTTTGGCGGCAAGTAAGTTAAAGTACAGTAAATAAGTAAATAAATTAATAAACATGCATACACATATAAATTAATACATGGCCAAACTGAACTATTCCAAAACATGCAAAAAAAAAAAAGATTCCCCCCAAATGAGGGGGGGACAAAAAAATTCCAATTCCAACGCCAACAAAATTCAGCCAATGCAGCCAAAACCACTACCCTCAATCTTTTCTTTGGAACCAAAATCAGAGAATTCACAGCATGCTTCTGCCTCCAGCTGTATCTGGCTCAAACATGGCCCTCCAGGCTCAGGAAGAGGTCCGGTCCCACATGCTGGTCCCATGTAGACGGGGCCCCGCTGAATGGTGGCCATCCCTCCTCCACTTCAGCCTAAAGGCTAATCTAACTATCACCTTCCTCCCAGCACAGCTCTGTTTGGCTCTAATCTCTCAGCCAATGTGCGGCTCCACAGTGAGCTAATACCATTCGACACACTCAAACCACCACACACACACACACACACACACGGTGGGGTAATATGTGCTTGAAGAGGGTGGGGTGGGAGGCAAGCTACTCAAACGCACTGTGAATGAGGAGGATCAAGAATATGAGAGCAGGATTAGCCCACTGAGAACATCTACTCATCTAGTCATCCAGATTAACAGGCTAATGATATGTGGGTTTATTGGGAGATAAATACAAAAAAAAAAAACATAACCAAAAATTCCAGATGAAATGATTATAATAAACTATTCTGCAGCTAATTTATGAACAAATGTGCAATTAATTCAGGGTATTTTTTGGGGATAAATTAAAAGATAAAGACTCCAGCTAGCAATCAACAGTCTGGATTAAGAACAAAAAGATGTGAATAAATAAGTAAATAAATAAATAAACAACCTTCATTTAAAAACATAAAAATAAAAATAGGCTGCCACAAACATTATTGGAACTCTAAATCAAAGAAAAAGCACCGCTGGCTGGGTTTTTTTCCCCACACACACCTACTTTTCTTGTTGATGTTGTTTTGTGTGCGCCGCTCGAAAGGGAACTGCACCCACAGGGAATGTTTAGTTCCACTGGTGAGGGCATATTTCTCATAAATATATATATTTTCCCTAAAACTGGGACATTGCTTCTTGGCATATAGTGATGTGGAAGCACATGGCTTAGTAAACTAAATTGCTCAGAGTGCAGAAAAAAATTGACCTATTCAGGCTCACTTCAACAAGCTTTCTGACAAGGTCATCAGCAGATGACACCAGCTGATAGCAGAGCAGCACGGCTTGATGGAAACACACTCTCGGTCTCTGGGGCTCGCTGGAACTTAGCCATGATCGCATTTAATCATCATGAGCCCGCGCTCCACAAACCCATCCTCAGCAGAGCCCAGATCAGACCACAGATACACGACCAGAGGAAGGATGAATGCATGGGGATGAAAGAGAGAGGAAGAAGGAAGAAACATCTAGATTTCTAAATTCTAAATGTTAGATTATTACTTTTTCTAACAACAACAAAAGATATGCAATTGCCAAGATGTTGCTGTTGCTAAAATGTTTGGAGTAATTATAGCATGTTGCCAGGGTGTTGCTATGCTGTTTTAGAAGTGTTAGGACGGTACTTGAGCAAAAGCCATTGCAGTTGCCAGGCTATTGCTATGCTGTTGCTAAAGTATTCAAAGTGATTACAGTATGGTGCTGTGCAGTTGCCAGGGTGTTGCTATTATGTTCATTGTTATAATAACATGTTGCTAGTTAGTTGCCAGGGTGTTGCTACGTTAGATTTTTTCTTACGAAAAGGTGATTGCCAAATGAGCAAAAGTGAGTGCAGTTGCCTGTGTGTTTGTATGCTGTTGCTAAAGTGTTCAAAATGATTATAGCATTGTATTATGCAGTTGCCAGGGTGTTGCTATGCTAGACTTTTTAAATTTTCGAACAAAAATGTGATTGGTTCATATGCAAAAGACGCCAAGATATTGTTATGCTGTTGCTAAAGTGTTCTAAATAATTTATAAAATATTGATATGCTGTTGTCAGGGTGTTGCTATGCTTGATTTTTACATTTAATTAAAATGCAGCGTGTACTTGAGCATAGGTCAGTGCAGCTGCCTAGGCGTTGCTATCCTGCATGCTATGGTTCTTAGTACACCTTACCATGTTGTCATGTGCATGCCAGGTTGACACTAGTATGCTGTTACTGAGTGATTTACAGCAAGTTACCAAGGTGTTCTACTGTAAGTGATTTTTACCCCATTCATTGTTTTATATTCATTCTTAACTGTTACCACAACTTACCACAATTGTTCTTAACAGTTGCCAGGGTGTTGCTATGCTGTTGCTAAGGTTTTCTGAGTGGGTCTTAACAATTATAAATTAACTTGGCATGTAGTGTTCTTGATATTCAAGAAATCTGCATATGTGCTTGTTTCACAGATATTATATAGGACATAGTTATGCAGAACAGTCTTTACAGAGCACTGAGGTTCACACAAGTCCTCAAATTTCCTTGATTACTCAGTCATTCTTCCCATCAACCAATCATTTCCTCCACCCACCACTTCTACATGCCACTCCACCCTGCTATGTCTATTTCCAACACTTCAGAGAGGCAATTACAGATGAATAAAAAACTGTCACCCATGTCATCATAACAAAAGTGTGACCTCATTATCGTGCCAAAAAGTTTTAACGCATCTCATCTGAAACATCATAGCTCACTATTAAATGGAATATTTGTGCTTACAGTGCTCTTTCAGCTAGACAAGAGTCTGAATAGATTTCTATAATGCCATGAAGCAGAGACGATGAACTCTTTGAAAACAGCTCTAATGACATGAATTTATAATAGAACTGTTTTCTTCCATGAGGCAAGATGTCTGCCAACTGACCCTAATTATCGTCAGTAAAATGGCTAGAATGATATCTAAAGTCAAACGCTTGAATTAATGGAATATTTCATAACCGAAAAACACATTTACTAAGTCAATCTCTATGACTTTCTCGTTTGCTGAATACAAAAAATTATTTAAAAATATTTCCTATCGGTGCAATTACATTGAGACTAGTTTTCAAACAAAAGAGCATATGTAAAAATCATAAAACAATTTGACGTGAATTAGACATGAACTATCCCCAAACAAAGCTTTATTCATTTTCAGCAATATGAAATCTAGCTGTTTTGGAAATTCAATATTGACTGTTAGACAGACACATCAAGTATATATTATAGAATAGTTGGCATTCTGGAGGTGTGTTTCTCTGAATTGACATGCAGCATCATGGGTTCAGCCTGGTCTCTAATGATCCCCGCTCAGCATCTGCCTGCTTCCTCGTCTCTGTCCGGATGGCTGCCGTGCACCAGGCCGAGCGCACCATATTTGCATTCAGTGGGCAGCAGGTTCCGCTTCAAAGCCATAATGAAGTGTGAAGTGTGACAACATTTAACAGGGAGGGCAGGATCAGTTGATCTGCGTCATTTCCAACTCTCCCTGACAGGTGACGTTTGGCTTTCATTACGCCTAATGTCCAAGCAGACATGTGAGACAAGAGGTAGCTGGGGAGAGTGATTTGAGCTTCACGCAAGACAAATTCAATTCCAGGTAAGTCCTCTGCATGGGTGAGTGGCATACAAGACACTCTGGGTGTGCAGTTTTTGACGATGGCTGCCTGCCAGGCTGTGTGGGAGAATGTAATGTTTTTATTTCTCAGTTGTGAAAGGTAGATTTAGAATCAACCGTGCTGAGACCCTGAACTTCATACGCCAGACTCAATACTGATCTCAACAAAATAAAAAACAAACATCCTTCACTATCTTGAAAATAAGTCAATTAAACAGGCAATTTTATGCCTTCCACACACTGAAAAGTTCTCTTTCTCCACATCTAAGCAAAAGTAATGTTGCATGTGTCTATATATACTACTCTATAAAGATAGAGTGATAGATACTTTTCCCCTTGGTAACATTTTGTCTTGCAATCTCAGCAAGCTATATTACACACAATATCTTAAAAAAAAGTTTTATATATATATATATATAGCCAGATTAAAACACTTAGGAGCATCGCAGCTTAAAGTGTCGGAGCACATGTACTAACCACTAAGGCTCTGACCATTTAATGCAACTAATCAGAAGACAGAAATGAATTTCTCTTCTCTAGCCGACAGTAGAAGATTTGAAGCATTTGCTTAAGGTAGCCGGAGAGAGCCGAGGATCCAGTACAGTTCTGCTGTGCCATAAGAAATTCATTAAACTTTTACATCAAGCCTCCCTCCCCCTTCTTTCCTGTCTTCCTCTCTCTATCACTCTCCCTGAGTGATGTCACACCGCAACTTCCATCTCCGCTCTCTGAAGAGTCCTTCTGTTTAATAACGGACACCCTTCTGGGTCTCCCCGTGACCCTGGTCTCATCCGCTCAGCCAGCTCTTAAATTACTCTCCGTAAGCACTGTAGCGCTCTCAGAGTCATTATACCATTCGGGACACGAGTGTGAGGGTAAGTGTGCATGCGTGTTAAGTACAGCTGGTAATTGAAAAAGTGTCATTAAGTGTGTGTCTAGTAGCATGTATTTGTGTTCAAGTGTTGAATATTGATGTAAGAAAGTGTGGGGCTTGGCGTAAATGTATCTGTGTGAGAGTGTGTGTGTGTGTGTTTTGCTTGTGCGCAGCAGTTAGGCCGCTGTACCCTCTCCTCCTTAGATTACCTCTCATTGCCAGCGGAAAGCTAATCACAGGTCTGTTGGAGTCAGCATCCTGGGAGCATTTCAAGGGGAACAATCCCTGACCTGCTCGCTTCAGCTGATTCTCCCCATGTGAGAACACACGTACACACACACCACAACCTGGATCAACGGACACCAGTGGAAATGTCTTCCTGTGAACACTAACAAAACATTCTGGATTCCAGTTTTCAATCCAGTTTTTATTCTGGATTGCATACAATTATAAAGAAATGAACTGCAATTCATAAACCAAAAAGTCATGATAGCATGTGAGTTATAACAATTTTACAATGGTTTCACAGAGCAACGATAAGTATTTAGATAAATACCACGTTCTCCCTGGGAATCAAACACATGATTGAATGTATCAGTGACGCGCATAAATGTGTACTTGCATACATAAAATAAAATGTGCCCTAACTGGGAATTAAACCTTCCCAGCATGACCTTATGCACAAATGAATGCATACAATGTGGATAAAAGACCAGTAACCCAGTAACTATGTCGGAATTCTAAAGAAAGAAATAATAATAATAACAATTCTATAATTTATTGACATTTATTTTAATGCAGAATCATTAAAAATGCATTTGAAAAAAAAAAATAATAATTCCCTCCCAGGGCCACCAGTTGCACTGCATTGCAAGCCCTGGACCATTCTTGAAATCTTTAAGAACACATATATATATTCAATGAATTCATTGACCTATGCAACATCGTTATCCCAGTCTATGTTAAATTCCTCGCCTCACAGTCAGGCATGTGGTTGTATGGCAAGTCACGTAACTCTCACAGCCGAGACAGACAACAAAAAGATCAAGGCTAGTTATCAAGCTCATGCATTGTAAGTACTGCTTCCTTTGAGTAGTTCATAGTTTTTCATGCATTCAATAAAGGCCTCCAAGTCTAATTTTCCAGCATGTCGTCCACTCATGTTTTCTTTCGCCTAAGGCACAAGCATCTCCCTGCCCTCAGGTGGAGGATTAGTCTTGGTGGGCATCCAGCTTGCCCCTGGTTTCCTCTGCATGTGCCTTGCCTCTTTCAAGCCTGTCCCTCTGCAAGCTGTTCCTGGACCCTGGCACTGCCCTCTGTTTTACCCCCAACCATGTTCATTTATCTCCATACTCTCCTCTGACAGCCTCGGGTCTTAAGCTGGCGCTGCGGGCGACCGCTTCACCCGTCCAAATCCACTCCGGTCCTCCCATCTGTTTGGCTCTGGACCGCGGGCATCTGCTGAAAGCTATTGTTGGGAACCGTCATATGCTGGGCCAAAAGGGCCCCAAGAGAGCCGGTGTCGTCCCATGTATATGTCTGAGGGTGTGTTCTACGGTGTGCGGTTGTGCGATTGTGTATGTTTGCTTGTGGCACGAGTTCAGAGGAGCGGCGGCAGGTCTTGGCCCCAGTCAGGGTCTTTGTTCTGGAGTGGTCCGGAAACAGGCATGCTGTGAAACCCCCACGCTGCACTCCTGCAGCAGGGACTTGACACCAGGTCAACACGCAGCCCATCTCCAAGAGGCACTGGGCGTATCTCGGGAGGAGGCCGTCACCGATGAAGCCCGTCTGTCCGCGGCTGCCAGACTTCAGGAATTGTTTACCCTGCCGCTTGCAGTGTCTTATTGATTGCACGCTTGATGAGACTCGATCTGCAGATGACACGGTGAGCTGCTGAGATGTGCAAAAATAGAAAAACGCTCACAAATGTCCAGAACGAGGACGACTTCTATACCGTTGTGGATGAAATTACCTTTCAAAGGTCGCATTAAATCAAAATGGAATCGAATTCAAGTTTTGATAACTCTTAGGTGCACTTGTAGTAATCTTCAAAGATCCTCAAAATAAATATGCCATTTTTGGTATTGCTATATTGTGCAGAACTACAGAACTTAAAAAAACTACAGAAACAAAACAAAACAATACAATACAAAATAAATACAAGAAACTGGTAACAACTTAATAATAACCTTGTTACCAGTTTCATGTAATTATTTTACTAATCTAAAATATAAAATGGCTGATGCCCATTAACATTATTAATGCATTAGCTAAAATAAATACTGTACCATAATAACCTATTTCTTAGTTTTTTAGTTAAAAAATACAATATATATATATATATATATATATATATATATAAAATACACACACACACACACATATATATATATATATATATTAAGATGATCAAATGCTGTAGAAGTAATTATTATTGTTTGTGTTCACTAGTGTAGTTAAATCTTTCATCTGTAATGTGTCCCGCATGAAAAAAAATGGCCTTAATCAAAACCCGACATATATATCATTACATGACATTATATCAGTGCATCCCTAACACGCACACTTCAAGTGTGCATTCCACGTAGTGACCTTTGTAGTATCATAAGAAGTCAACTTTGATGGCATCACATGCTGAGCGGGCTGTGCAGGAGATCAGGTAGTTTTCCTAGTGGGCTGGTTAATGTAAAGATCAAGGCAACCAAAACCAATGAGCAGAAAACACACACAGCTGATCATGGTCAGAGATCTTTTTAGCCTATTTAGCTCACTCTATTCCATGCTACGCCTTCTGCCACTGCACATTAACATTTCATCAGGTAATTATATGCAGCAAACAGCCCAAAACATCACATGCCATTACACCGTTAATGACAACACACAGAGCAAGCGACCGAACGAGAAAAGCCAAGGAAGGAAGTCGTTTGACAACAATAAGAGCAATAACAATGAAGATAGAGAAGAATATGAAATTCCTCCAGCTTATCGTCTTCCTCAGGATGTGTATTCTGTCTCTTTGCCTTTCATATCTTGTCTCTTATATTCCAGTTTTTCCAATGTTTGGAAGCGTTGTATAATTGACAATGTTAGTTCCCAAATCATGAAAGATTAATGTATGAAGGATGCATAATTAAGCAGTTTAATTCCAGGCTTTCCGAAGCATTACTCATTCTTTTCACTTTCATTCTCCCTCTCTTTCCGTCCCTTTCCTCTTTTCAGCCCCACACCCCCTTTTTTTGCAGGCTTGAAGATAATCAGAAGAGACAGGGGCCTTTCATCTGAGCAATGGAATGATCTGAGAAGGGAGTTGTCTAGTGGGCTAAAACAAATCATCTCAAGTGTATTTGAGAAGGAGGATTGTACGTATGAGCATTAAAGTGTATGAAGGTAATTTAAGAAAAAAGTAAACACAATCTCAAAATCTAACATGGCGGCAGCACAATGCGCTTCACAAGCAACTGTACAGTAGCAGCCTGCTGAATCTAGAACAGCACAATAGTAAAAGTGAAAAAATGTGTAAAAAAATTAAAAGTGCTGCTTTTATTATGATGCGATAGAAAGAAGAGAAAAGAACCATTTGTGACCCTGGACCACAAAACCAGTAGCGCATTAGTTGCAATAGCTAACAATACATTGTGTGTGTCGAAATTATACATTTTTCTTTATGTAAAAAATCATTGGGATATGAAGTAAGATCACGTTCCATAAGGATATGTCATAAATTTCCTAAGGGAAATATATTAAAACATATTTTTTAATTAGTAATATACCTTGTTAAGAACTAAGAAAGGTGATTCAAGATTTTGTAAATTTTTTTTCTCTGCCAAATATTGTCCTATCCTAACAAATCAAACTCACTGTATTTAAATCTCAGTTTCCAAAAATAGACCTTTATGACTGGTTTTGTGGACCATTTTGTAAGTTCAATTAAAGACATACTTAGTATATTTGATTGTGCTAAAGTGGACCTATTGCAAGTATACTTTAAATATTTTACATTCTAAGAGCAAGATTACACAATCCTCATCAAAAGTGATATAAACATTCAATTTAGGCTTATTACGCATATAAGAAATATGCATTGTGCACAAGTAACACTCCAAATAAAGTTTAATTTATATTAGTTGGTCTCGAGTTATCTGTCTGAAAATATGCTAATAGATTTGAACTAAACTTATTATGAAATGAATACATTTTAAAATCCTGCATTAAAATGGACTACTTGGCTTTTTACCACTAGCCCTTTGACAAAATAATCTTGGTGCAAAAGATGAAGCAAGTTTAAGGTAATCTACGTTTTCAGATTTGTAATGATAAAAGATGAACAACACTATATTTTAAAAAATCAACATAAAAAAGCATTTATAAACCATTTACTTTTGTTACATGACATGTGTCTATGTGAAAAAGGACAAACAAGTAACAAAATTGACTTGATTTTATTCATGTAGAATGAATTTGATTGTAAAAGGTGGCCTTTCTGTTCTAGAACAGACAGTCTTTAAATGTAAATTTGCTAAAATGACGCCTAAATAGCTTTTATTTTTAAGAGATCAAAAATGTTTTTAGAGGTGAAGCAAGATTTTATATTTTGATTAAGATTAAGCTGACAAATATTCTTCTTCTAAGAATTTCATGCACTGATGAATAATGCATAAGCAGACCAAAAATGTTTAATAAAAGTAAAAAGGGTCACTTTGTATTTTACGTTGACTTTTAAAGGATGTCCGGTGAATAAAAACATCAACCACTTCACTCTCTAAATCAATCTTTGACTGTACTCTTGCATAAGAAACTCTTTGCACATCTTTGTACCGGCTGCAGTTTGTTTGAGGTTGCTAAGTTGTGGTAAAACATTTTTAAGTCGTCTCAGCAAAGCAAACCCGACTACACTCAGCATTCTGTCTCCTTGAACTGCTTTTCAGATCCAAATGCGAGACACACTCGTCTCTCAATTGCAACAGTAGAGAATTCTAAAGCTATGATGCAAAATAAAACCCTCAAAACACAAGGCCTATCAAAAAAACCTATTAGCATGAATAATTCACACATAACAAAAGGACGATGCATTTCAAAATAGAGTTCATAAGCAAAAAATCATTCCCATCCTCAGGGTTACAGAATTTATACTCCAACATTAATGTGGCATAATTCATGGGCACTATTATTTGTAAACAGCCAGTATGAGGCACAGAACGCCTAAATGCAGAATATCCTACAAAGGACAAATGACATTACATTTGTCTGTAGGGTGCAGGTTGGAACAAGTCTAATGTTAATTCAGGAGCCTGGAGCTTGCTCGCCCTCCCCATCTAGTGCAGTCACACACACACACACACACACCTCTCACGGGGACTGAATTGCTAAGTAGCTTTATATAACACCAGCTACCATCTAGATCCATGTTTTCATAATCTGATTAAACATATCCGCCACAGACGATTTTGGAAAAGTGTTTCATGGAGACCAGAATATAGGAGTGTTCAGAAAGTGTAAAACACCCTGATAGCTACAGTACAAGCGAGTCCACATTATCTGATTAGCACTCCTGCGGCTAAATTTTGATGCTAGTAACAAAAATGTTTATTGAAAAAAACATATCCTAAATCCACTATAAGTCACTTTGGATAAAAGCGTATGTAAATTACTATAAGTGCATGAACACATTATAAGGCACTGCTATGCTTTACAGAAGGAATCAAAGATAAGTAGCAACAAAAAATACCTAGAAAAATATCTTTGAAGCCACAGCTGAGTATAGTTTCAAGTTCACTAGCAGGGTACAAACCAACAAAATTTGTTAAGCAATCACCCTCCTGTCGGTTTCCCACAGCAGTGATTCTTCTCTGGTTACAGATATTACATCGTCATTCTAATACTGAATTTAAAATCATACTTGCATCATTTTTGTTATGTTAAAATAAAAAGATTTTAAATCACAATTCCAAAGAAATCTAGCTGTTGACAGCATTATTATCTGGCAGCTGAAAGATAACCATCTGAGAGCAAGCTACATGCTGAAGTTTCATACTTAGGTTAAAGGTTTCCAAAAAGCAAGCAATACGACTAAAAACATTAATGATAATAATGAAATGAAGCTGCACTGAACAAAGCAAGCATTGTACAAGAGATGCCTTTGAGTTGTGCAACAACCACGTGGGTGTTTTTGTTTCTTTTTACACAATTTTGCATTTGGCATCTGGCATCAATGCATTTTAATACTTCACCTGGCAAAAAACAAGTACACTCTGAACTCCCAAATTGGAGAACTGGAATACCGTGGGACGCAGACACTGTCTGGATTGGGAATGAATGCATCTTACAATTCCTCTACCCTGGGAGAAGAAACACAGACGCAGTGTTGCCACTGTGGCATTAGAAAAAGGTTTTTATCCAACAATAATTAGAAGCCAAAGGAGAGAAATGAGAAACTGAGATGCTGAGAGAATGAAAGCACAGGAAAGCTTCTCTGAAAAGTAAATAACTTAAAACGCACAATAGATCTCTAATGAAGATTCAAAATATCTTAAAGATTATGATGTTATCCAGTCTACAAATCTTCAATCAGCCTAGAAGACAGATTCAATCGGATGTGTCTTCTAATACTATTAATAACAATAATCCACCCTATCAAAGTGAAGATGACTGTCACGCCGACATCAAAAGAATCAAATGCATCTTAAACATGATTATCAGTGCAAGATATAAGCTCGGGAACACTCATAAAACTCTCATTTGGCCTACTTCCTGTTAGATAGTTTAGCGTAGTCAATCATACCACACAACAATTTTCTATGTAGGGACCTACTTGATTCAAATTAGGCTTTCCTTAAGGCAACTTCGCTAACATGTAATTAAGGTCAGCATTATGCACACTGAGACTGTTTCTCCACTAATTATCACCGTTGGATGTCACAGGCTTTCCCACATACGCCCACGTCCATGAAAATCAGATGCTATACTATTAATCTCATCAGCTAACATGCCTTGACATCCTACTGATTTAAACTGTTTTTTTTTAACTTCTAAGAACAAATCGTCATGCAAAGATAAGGCCCGCTACTCCAACAGGAGTCATACAAAGCCAATTTTCCACAAGCTAATATGATTCTTTAGGATCTTAATGGAAAGTTTGTAATATAGTTTGTTTTAAAAATTTCTCAAAGATTGTGTAAAAAAAACGCTAATTTTACCCTGTCAAAAACAACTCTTTAGAAATCAATCTGTTCTCTGTACTTCCCCTTTAAATCTTCACGAGCTCCACTGACCCTGCCCCTCTTTTCCGAGGCACTCTTAAGAGGGTCTTTTTTTAGCTGCATTCATAGTAAAACTTGCTAATTAAAAGACATTATACTCACTGCTTCTGTAGGTGAGGCTGGATCATGAATGATGTGTGCGAACATTAACGCATTTATTTTTATTAAATTAAAAGAAAACTACTGGTGGATCTTTATCATTGTAGGGAGGTTATGTACACACACTTCCCAACATATATTTCAGTCCAAAAAGCTTGTAGAAGTGCATGCGGCTCTGGATGACCCCTTTAAAGAAAGTATTAATCTCAAACATGAACATTTAGATTGCACCACACATTTGTAACTTCTTCTTAAAAAGACCCTTCTGAACCAAGCCTCCAAAGGACATGTCCCGTATGGCCACTTTGTCTCCTGCAAGTGTATGCAACCACTGCAGCATCCTCAATCCGGACTCTTCTGAAAGTGGGTCAACATGCTGCAGGATGCAGGTTGCATATACATTCCTATGCGTGACAACATATGGCGCTTGTGGCGTAAATATTAATAATAATAATAATAAGATGCTAAAACTTGGTGTGAAGGGCTAAATGGAGATTGGGTCTCTGCAATTTTTCTGTCCTCTAGCAATTAATTTGATGATGGGGGAGGATTCCGGATTCTTGTAGAAAATGAGGGAGATAAGAGACCCAAGCCCCAGTGTCAGCTTTAGCTCCTCTGCCTCGATGCTGGCCGCAGGCTTGAGAAGATAGCAGAAGCTCTCTAAGTTTCCCTGAGCCTAGCTAGAGAAAGTGCATGGTGAAGATCCACAGATAATACAAGCTGCCAATCACATGGCAAGGCGGGATGAAGATGTGGGAATCTTAAGAAACGAAAACCACTAGGGGGACATCATGTGAAGGTTAGAGGCAAGGCTAGACAGAAAGAAATTCAGGTAAAGCTAAGACAGACAAGGAGAATAAAAAATTATAAGCTGTGCAACAGCAGATGCGTCTTTGGCTACACTGTGAGAATTTCAAATTTAAGCTTTGGGTAGCTAGTTCAGTGTATTTTTTTAACAGTTGAATGTATTTAGTAGTGGTGCTTTCCAAAGCACATTTATTCACCCAAATTTTTGTTGGTAGATAGGTAGTCTTCTTAAAGAATGGGAATGGGAATTTATATTTTGAATTAGGGAAGTAAGCAACCACCAACAACAACCCTGGAGCACACATATCAATGCCCTGAAGACAATGCAGAAGCATAATAATATTGTAGCAGCAAATTCTGCACAGATAAACACTAATTAAATACATTTCAATCCTCAAAATCACATTTCATTTTTATTAGCCATACTTCACTGAGGGCTCTTGGACACGTTTTCCACTGTCCTCGCAATTCAATAAAAGCAAGGATTCGCTGCCCATGGCACGCGTTTCAAACAGGGGAGCATTGATCTGGCTAAATCCTTTCCCAGCTCACCCCTCCTTACCACAACACTCTGTGAAGGATGATACCTTCAAACCACACACACACAAAAAAAGATCTTCAGAAAACACTTTTGTTCTTCAATAAAACAAGCGCTCGATTGGAACCAATCCAGGCTGACCCCTGAGAGACCAAGGAGAATTGTGATCTTTCTTTTTTTCATACCGAAAGCCAACTTGAGATAAACAGTGCACTTTCACTGGTGCACCTGACCAACACTGTCTGTTTTTTTTTCTCTCTGGAGCCTTCTGTAGCCAATTTCACTGCAACAGGAGGCTAAGGAGATAAAGCCATCCGGCAGCCTGCACTAATCTGGAGTCTCTGTGTTTCAGCTTCGTGCATAGCCGACGTGAAGGGAGCCTGTGCTTTCAAGGACTTGATAGATAAACCTGACTGTGAGATGAAGATCAAGAGCCATGATACCCAAGATGCGATAGCAGAGGGGACAGGAACGTCATCCCCACCAAACCCACCCGTCTCCCCTCACCCCTCTGCCCCGAGGGCGCTAGCAGGCTGTCAGTAAGGGTGTAAGTGAAGGCAAACACCAAAGAAGGTGAGAGAAGGAAAAGAAGCATTTTCTTCTCTCTGATTGAAGCAGTCCCATAGAGCTCCCCAGTGCAGACTAACACACATGCCGCTTCCTTTTTTTTTCTTGGCGCACTTAAACATGCACAGCATAGCTTTGAATTATTTACCACCAGGTATCCTTTCCTACAGCTCCGAGCTACTGCCAAGGCTTTTATGATGCACTTTTTCTGGAAAAGGGGGGTAGGGAAGAGAAGGAAACATGTCACTCTTCTTCTTGTCAGAATTGAACTCAGTACGCATTTCCCACCATGTACGCCGCGACTTTAATCATGCCTGTAACACCGCATGCTGTTTGATGAAATCATCTCCCTTCAACCTTTGACATTTGACTCCTGCATTGTTTGGCTAAATCAGTGGCTAGGGTACCGAGGGCTGGTTTTATATCGCAGTCAAATGGAAATAGCTGGCACTACGGTAATGAGATTGTCCGAATACAAATATCCAAATGTATAATGTTCGTTCTCGGTTCAAGTAACAAACCCAGGCTGCAACTATCCTGCAAGCCATCCTGTGGAGAGAGGCATATTAAAAGCTATATATCTGGATATCACGGGGATATTAGAAAGCGAGTTGGCAGGAGATTATCTGGTTTATCGTTTAGCCTGCTCTATATCTGAGGAACATCACGAAGAAGGATTTTATTACAGAAGGTGCCTCGCTAGACCGCAAACTATTGCACAAGATCATGCTGACCAATTTGCTTTCACACTTCACTGAGTGCATGAGGTCTGGCCGCAAGCCTTACGTTTTCATCAGCGGATGCTTTAACCGCCAAGTTCCACCGATTCCAAGTTGGTTGACGTGTACCATCAATAACACTGCGCCGTCAATGAGGCAAGACTAGACAAAGACATCACTTGTGATCGGTCCATATTTCATGAAATTCATTACCCAGGACACTGTGCAAATGCACTAATTGCTTGTTGCCTCATTACAAATTCACTTTGATAACGGAAAGATTTTGTCTCTATTAATGAAGTGTTGTTCAGTGCATTACTCAGACTACTGTACATATTCCTGCGATGAAACTTGGCCCCCTCTCAAAACACCCCGCTTGGTAATTGCTGTGCAAATGGGCACATCAGAGCTTTCTGCTTTGCACGATGCCAGTCAGCAGCTAGTCATGCACAATCGAGACTTGGGCTGCCCATCAAAATGTGGCGAGTTCAGAGCTGGGCTTTATAAGAACTGACAGGCTCCTCTGGCTTTTCATGGCACCTCGGAGACCCTGATTTCCCGTGTAAGTGTGCGCAGCCAGCAGGTTCAGTGATTTTGCACAAACCATGCAGAGGAAGGCGCCCCGTCCCCATTTCCAGTTCATCAGCAGGTATTTACTAGAAGCCAACTTTAGTGAAAGCTTGACTTATCAAGAATGAAATGCTGCCAAATGAAATGCAGGACAAATGCGTGCATAAACCTAGTACTGTATTAACGTTCTCCTGTAAATTTTCCTCTAGCAAAGCAAAACACATTTTTTTCAGGCAGATCCACTGGCCACCTCAGGGAAAAACTCCCCATAAATCAGACCTATGCACTGTGTCATTCAAATCTACAAAAATAACAATATAATATTTATATAAGTGTATATATATACACGGGTGAATTCACAGATTGTGGATTTGTGGATTGGGCCATTTTTGCTTGTGTTGTAACAGAACAGTATTATGCAGAAAGCAAAGTTGGAGGGGGAGACGGGATCAGGAAATATCCGCAAGCTGGGACTCGATCTCAGAATGCCTGAAGTGCAATATGTCAGCACACTGCGCACAAGGATATTGGCGCAAAAGATTTTATCATCAAGTTATCACAAATAATGCTGTTATTTAGAGGCCTTGCATAAATGTTATGTTTCTCAAAGAAAAAGCTACTGTAACTTGGTTTGTCAAAACAAGAAAACCATGCAGAAACAATCCATTACCTCTTGGGGGGTTCCATATGTAAAAAAAAAAACAACTAAACTTGAACTTGTTTTATGAAGCCATCCTTGTCGTGTGTATTAATTAGCTCTAAATATTTCTGTGCAATATTTCTCACAGCTTCAGCATATTGAAAATCAATGGGCATGTGGATAGACTCCAGATGAATGCTGTCCATTCAGCTCTAATTAAAGAAACAGATTTTTTTATTACTATTCATTTTTAGTCTGCCTTCTGGAGAACTGTTTACACTGTACAACATCAGAAGTGCACCTTAGAAGGACCATCGCTCTCAGGTGATCTAATCACAAGTGCACAGTGCTAAATACAGGTGTAATTGGGGTCCAAAATGCTTGGAACTCCATTAATTAAAGAACATGCATGGCCATCTATCTTGAATGACCATTTATAATCAAATCACCTGACCCTGAGGTTGCATCTTATTGCATCATTAACTGTGAGTACCATTTAATTAGGCCTTATTTTGCCTGCAGAATCAACGTTTTACAGGTGATACTAAAGGGGTGTTCACAATGACATCGACAACGCGACCTGCAATTTCTCTTTTCAGTGCGATATTTCTTATGACACATATGGCAGAGACCAATGGTGATGTAACAGAGCTCAACTTAACGCAAATGAGCAGCAATGTGATACAGTGACTACCAATGACACAGCAGTTTTAATGTGAATACCAAAAGAATCTATGACAGAATTGTCTTGCAGAAAATGTTTAAGCAATTCTAACTGTGCAAAATATTTCTCAGTATCAGTATCAGTATTTTCTCCTGGTACTGTAATTGGGTTTCTTGGCACATTTCTTTCTATCCAGAAAAAGTAGTAAAAGCTGACTGTCTGTTGGTAAAAAAAAAAAAAATTCTTTGACTTTTACATTTTATCTTGTTGAACTCATCATTTCGTGTTTTACTACACAGAAAATTATGACACAAACCATCACTGCAACCATCAGATTCTGAGATGACGATTTAATTAAAATGCGGAATGTATCGTTCCTCTAGGGTCAACCTGCCAAGAGGTGTTTTTATTTATTTTGCCTGCAGTTGTACACAGCTGTAACATCTTGAGGAAGAACTTGCAGAGTTGTACATTCTTATCGAAGTAAAGACTTCACCGTACCAGATCTTTAAACAAGATTTCATCCTCAGCTCTATGGATTAGGAACCCAAAAGGCTCCTGCTGTCACATTTTATCTTTGTAGCATAGTTATGAAGCTGAGATGGAAGCCAGACTCATACAAGTTTGACGTGTAATCTCACATCACTGCCATAGGTAACAAAAAAAAAATTATATATATATATATATATATATATATATAATTTTATATAAATATCAACAGGAGTATGTTAAATGCTCAAAGGCAACATGCTGCAGCCCTTTTGATCATTGTGTCACGTGACTGTGGCAAATGTAGTCATTATTTCACAGGTAAAAACTGTATAATTAAAAGAAAACGCCACCGCTTTTCCATATTCCACTATGTTCTTCCCTCAACTTATACAAGTTGATATATACCTCCCGTCTAATCGTTCGAGTGCCACTATGTTAGCGTTTAGCTTAGCTTTATTACTTCCTTAGGATCCAACAAAAAACCAACAAAAAAAAATCCACGTTTTAAGAAAAAAAAAAAAAAAAAAACAACTATATGGCGGAAGAGCACATCACAGCACTTCAACCTTGGCGTAGTGATTTCATCACTCCTGAAAACTCCCCCTCTCGCTCTAACTTCCGTCAATACAACCAAGGAGTGATGATATTACTGTGGCGAGGTCGAAGTGCTGCAAAGTCTTTAAATAGGGAAAACTTGGAAGTGTTTGGTGGTTTCTAAACTCATCCCTGTTTGGATCCTAAGGAATGAATGGAGCTAGAGCATTAACAAGTCTTCACTGATTGAATTTCTAACATGATTCAATTACTTGCATTATGATTTTTTTACTATAGCAATTTAATTTTACGTATCTATTCTACATATCTTACATATTTACTGCTACTATTCATAAAAAAAAAAACTTCCATTAAGAGCAATTTTTTTTTTTTTACAATGCAAACAGCTAAAACACTGCACTTTTTGAGCATGCTAATTCAAGCAAACAACTACCAAAACATTGCTGTCATGTGCAGTACAATTCACTTTATATTGCATGCAATTTTTGTTGCATTTGCTTTTCCCCCCATTTATTGGACATTTGAACAGACATAAAAAATCATTTTCCACCACATTTCGCAAATCAAAGAACCAACCAATCAAAGACTTCCCTATCTTGTTAAATGTATTATTCATTTAAATTTGGTTTTGGATGCCTTTTTAATGAGGCATCGGGTGCAGCTTGTAATTTGTACAAAGTACATTTTTGCACAGAACAAATACAAAAGTGAAAAGAACATCTGGATCTGATGGCATCAAACTGCATATCTATGAATAACAAACTAATTTCCACTTATAGTGCCATGGATAAAAAAAATGATGCATGGACTTGCTGACCCCTTGCATTGATACATTATACATCATCTGGGAGTCAAATAGCTCAAAGCACATGACAGAGACAGATGCATTTTCAAAGAGGACAATGCAACCGGTGCAGACCGGTACATGACAGATGAATGAAATGTGAAGGAAACTTGAGAGAATCTGCATGTTTCAAATGACAAAATAACTGCATCTCATCCAACAAACATAAGCTTACTATGAACAGCCTACTATATATAGCCTCAGTCTCAAAGTATTTAATGTTTTACTTTATAATGTCACATAGAAATGCTGACCTGTGAAAACATGCTAGGTTTAATTTCACACTCTCATTTGCAGCGCGGCTCAATAATCATTTAAATGCAGATCACATGAAAGCATGTCACGCTGAAATTGCTTTGAGTGAACTAACCTGTGCTGTCTTTAAAAACGCTTCTGAGCGGAAAAGCACTAAAACAGCAACTCAGCGCCGCTTGAATTAATGAGGCTAACGTGTGGGAATATTTTCCGAGTGCTATCTGAAGACACGTGCGTCCCGCAGACTGGGTGGAGTGTTTCGGGGGGACCTGAGAGTTGTAATTGCCTCTGTCTGTGAGCCTCCAAAACTGCCGCTGACATTAGACAGCGCTCATTTCAAAGAGCGCGTCAGAAGCAATGCCTCCTTCAAACGGAAAACACTTCATTTCATCCACATCGTTTGAAAACTCGCCACACGCAGGTGTCAGGAGTATCCGGCTCTCGCTTAAAAAAGGTTTTTAACTACAAAGCTCAGGGACCAATGACAACTGAGAATTATAAACATAACTTGAAGCCATATTATTAATTGCTCTGTGAATTCAGTTTTTTTCTTTGATTCTTGCGAGCAAAGTCACAAATACCAGAACAAATACGCAAGTACCATATGAGCCAGTGTTATGACAAGCATGTGTAATGCTTGACATGATGTCTTGCTATAATGATTCTGCAATCTCACGACACAATCACACTCCCATCATCCACTGACAATGCTGTAAACACTGCCATATGCCTCTCCTGTATACAACATACTTCACTATAGGAGAGTATGGTATACAACCCGAGGAACTATTTTTGAATGAAAAATAACACAAAAAACATTGTTAAAAATAATTATTAATATTACAACATGGAAGAAGAAATAAAACAAGCACTCAAATTACTAAAAAATCAAACTAAACGGATGACTAAATAGATTTTTTTTAGACAAAAATGCATTATAATAACAATAAAAGCATATAAATGTTTTAATAATTAAAAATAAAATAGTACTTAAATGCCATCATCATTCTTAATTTCTCAAATTTATCTATGCATGTAATTATGATACATTCTAAATCATGATTAACCTGAAGAGTGCCTGCTGAAGATACTAATTCAATAATATATATATATTACAGTATAAACAAAGAAACACTAACCACAAAAAACTCAACAAAATGCAATTTAAGCCTCCCTTTTCCCTCTCTTAAAAAAGTGCTTCAGGTGACACATAACAGGTGAAAAGCCCCCAACACCTGCGAACAAGAAACTCATTCTGGGTTAAACTGCTCCGGGTGAGGAAGGGAGAAAGAGAGAGCATGGGGGGGGGTATGATCTGTGACATTTAAGGTACTGTGAAGGTGAGCTGCTGTGGGCGCCCGCTATGAGTGACAGGTGATAAATACAACGGTTAGCCAGCAGCTCTGCCTCACACGCTAATCGTATGGAAACCTTTCGCGCCGCGCCCCACCTGCCACCAAAACCCCTCGCCTCCACCTGCCCTCAAACTACTCTCCCCCTCCACTCTCTCCAAAATTATATCTTCAACTTTAACTACCCCGATTTAACTTACCGAAAACAGGCAGTAAAGAAATAAATAAAGAAAAAGCACCGTTTCAAGTAGAGTAAAACAAACATACTCTCATTCACCATCTGAAGTGCGTTTAAACAGATCCCCGAGCCACTTTTTGTGTTGTTCCTTTCTCCATTGGTCATTTGTATGTGTCCAAAGCACAAAAGGAAGTGCCAACAAGCAAGACATCCATCACCTTGACAGACAAAACAAATTACACGCTGAGGAGAACCATAATGTGTCACCCAGGCTAATAGTGTCAAGGCCAGCTACCTGCGCTCTCCTCTGCGTCTGTTCATCCGCTCGGACTGCTTTTAGATGTGGGGCTAACCACAAGACACCGCTGTGAGCACAGCAAAGTAAAGCACTTCAAAAAGCACAGTTGTTACATCAACACGCTTTTTGTTTTTGTGAGATTTTTTCTGAAGTGTTACATATTCAGACATTTCAGACAGAGTTTATGGAGGCTGTTTCTTCACAGCTTCAAAGCGAGATAAAACTAAAGCAATGTCTTTCATCATTTCGCCGAGCTCAAGCTCAGTTTGATGATGACAGTCGGTGAACTTTATGCAATATGTGACCTGCTCCATCATTTTGAGCCATTTGACCCAAAACCACATTGTGTTGCATGCTCTATCTAATGGCATAACTATTGTGCTTCTACTACAAATTGTTATATGATCATGATATAAGCATTTATGTTATTCATTAAGCGTAATTGAATTCATTAATCATGCGCCTTTCAACATACTGTACCTTCTGAGTCTAAGATTTTTAAAGGTGACTTCTTGAAACTAATAAAGAGGTAAATGGCACTGAGGTGAAATGTATTACAATGGTTGTTGTACATACAGTAGCAGTAGTTCAGAAATGAAATGTCCGGTGAGTGGTGTAAAAAAGTTAATGCTCAGTATTATTTGAAAATAGCATACTATACCGAGATATCATTTGAGTGGTTTTATCATGATTTATCATGACTTACTATATCAGGGGGGGCCCTCGAGCAAGTTTACCTCATCAGAAAAGCCATACATATGGTGTTGTTTACTGCAACTAGTGGTCATTTTATCTGAAAACGGTAATGAACTGTAATTATGTATTAATGGAGCAGCTCTTCACACAAAGACTTGGTTGAGTTCAGCAAGTAAAATATAATCATGATCTATAAGCATTTGGCTAAACATGCAAGTCTGCGGAGTGGATGGATACAGAGGGTTTTGTAAAGCCAATAAAAGTGTAATTACATGGCTTCGGCTTTGGTGACAATGTGTGGCGCTGGTGACAGCCACCAGAGCTGTGAAAAGGCAGAAAGGATTACCGTCACCCAGCCTCTAGTCACCTCAGCGGGGGTCACCTTGAATCCAGCCTTACAATTTTACCAGTCATTAAACACCAAATCCAGTCTCCACGCACACCTTCCTGATCATCGCTCAAAACTGACAAGGCCGTCACATTAGAACTGCAGCATCTCCCTGCAGATGAGCGGAGACACGAGTTGAGGTGTCTTCGCGGCTAAGCTAAACTGTGTTTGACATAATAACGTTGTGTACTCAGACTGTACTCCCTGCCAAACAGATTAGGGCTCGGAGACTCAAAACAAGCCCTTGGAATTAGCATTTATTCAAATCGACGTGATGAAATTGACATTTCAAGTTCAGCATCTTCATTGTCCCCTTGTTTTCTTTTTCCATTTAGCCGGCTTGTGCTCTCCACAACCAGCGTCTGGTGACACAGTCAGAGGTATGTGTTGACGTCGCTTACTTAATATTCTTCGTGTTCAATATCCGAAGCGCAGAGCCTTACATATTCAACAATTGGGAGATATTTTTCAGGCCAGACAAAGCGCCCATGATAAATTGGACAATAAACACTCTAATCTAATATGGCAGACGTGCGCAGGAGGCTAATGGGCTGGTGAATATGAGCTTGGTGTACGCAGGGACGCCTCCTGAAGCGGGCCAGCAAAGGATTAGCACAGCTCGTAGTTAGCACCATTACGCCCAGGCTTTTATTCCACAGAATTGATGTCTTTTGTCCCAAGTTTAGTTTTTGAAGTGGGCGTAGAACGAACAGGAGATTGGTAACAGGAACTGATCTGCAGGCAGTATTGAACAGTCAAATCATAGGATGAGCAACACTGAGATCTAATAGCTATATATAGACTACGGCTTTGGACTATTTTTACAGACAGATAATGAAAAACAAGGACCGCAGATGAAGACAAAAAGTTGCCAAGCACAAGAAAAGAGATTTTTCTGAAGGATTGAGCCTTTACTGTGCCACATCAATGCCATTTACATCCTTAATGCCTGACGGCTGTTCGGCAGGTATTTCAGTTATATTCATGAACTTCTGAGAATGTTTTTAAGTTTGTCGAGATGTGCACTGCCTTTAACAGCACAGTCTCCTGGAATATAAGTATCATGTGGGTGTTATTTAATATTCAACATCCTAGTTATACAATTTCTTAGGGCATTTTTTTTTTCTTTTACATGAAATTCATTACCCTGGTGCAGCAGCTCCCTGGAGCGCTTGAAAGCTTTCAACAAAATACATTTTGATTACACAATGCCCAAAATAATCTCTTTAGAACCAGAAGCGAGTTTTCAATGTCTAGCTTTTAGCTGGAAAAAAGTTTTATGCCCTTCAACTCCATCTTTCTTTATTTGAGAACAATGAATTATGAAATGTACCAATGAGAAATGCCCAAAACGGAATAATACTAAATGTATGTATGTTTTTTTTATTATTATTATTATTATTTAAGGCAGCAGCTTTGCATGAACTCAGTCCCAACTTGCCAAACCCCTGTAAGAAGAAATGATAAATCTCCTTAAAAGCAGTGTAAGATAATATAGCCTATTAAATATTAATGATAATAAGTAGTCATCATCTATCAATGTGACCACTGATAGCCTGAAGTTATTTTATCATTATAGTCTATTAGTGCGTAAATTAAGGTCTTAAGGGTTAATGAAGAGTGAATACGTTTATTTAATAATGCAGAAATATCATGCAGCAGATAGGACGATCCCTGGGTCATGACATTGAGATAAAACAGGATTTATCTCTGTATTTTCTGCAAAAATTGGGACTTTAACACAATAGAGTATGAAATGAACACCCACCAAGTGCCAAATGCCAGCCAGAATGAAAAATAAAAATTTGCCGGTTGTCATATCATGCAAAATCTTTAATCAAATATGAAACAGTTGCAATGATAGTCTCACTGATGCAAATGATGTGGATGCAACTCTGTGATTGCAGTGGATCTCACTTTTACCTCAATTAAAAAAAATATATATAGTCACAAGTAAATATACATACAGTATATATGGTATATACACATATTTCACTACAGAACATGTCACATAATATAATATAATATAATTTGTATATATTAAGCAATGAAAGTTAAAATGTGGAAACAAGTATTTAATAAGGAAAGAAATAACTACACAAAAAAGTATTTTTTTCCCCCCAGTGTTTCTGTATATATATATAGTTAATTCAGAACAGCGACACTAGATTCCCATCTTTAAAGACTCCAACTCAGGGACACTGTCATACGTTAAGCCACTTAAACTTTCCTTTCCTGAAGAATGTACAAATTTAGTGTCACTTCCACTTCTGAAAGCTCAGCAGAGAGTACTCTACTCCCACAAACCACAGGGAATCGTACTTTAGCTGTCCAGTCCACGCTACAATCCCGGCTTGATGCGTACTGATCTCTCCCGGTCCAATTTCTCTCTTTATTCTGGGCCAGGACTGTTCAGCATTCCACAATTGCTTCCCAAATGTTATTGGATGAGACAGAGACACGAAGCATTTGGAGGAAGAACAGGCTTCGCCAGCTGCGATAACAATGTATAATTTAATCCAAGACTGTGTACCGACCCTCTGTAGACCTTCAGCCACTCCTCCTAGAGTCTCTGCATTATTCAAGCTAATGGTGACCCTGAAATAGAAAAACAGCTTCTTATCTGTTAAAAGTTTTATAGCGCTGAGCTCTCAGAGAGTGGGAGGCAGGCACACGATGTAAAGACGTAGCATGAGTAACCGAGTAAGTGACATGTTTGCTCTAATGCAAACTGAAGGATGTTTTTGGCCTAGAGACCGTCAGCGTCCAGTGGAAGAATCCCATTGGATGAAAAAGTGAGATAATTCCTTGAGGGATCTTCTCGCTGGTCTCAGTCCAAGCTGAGCTGGTGATGTTTAAGTCTAATGACATGATTTGGGTTGTGACATCATTTGAAGAACAAGGAGGAGGGTCACTGGACATTGTTTATCCTGTAGGGGGGTTTAAACAGGATCATGGAGCAGCAATGAAGTTCTGAAGCCAAGTCTTAGATGCATCAAAACAAAGACAACTTCAACTGCTCTTAACTATAATGACAAGAGGCACTCAAAAATAACTCGCAGTAAAAATAAAACAAAGATATTTAAAGAGGTCACAAGAAGGGTTTAAATAATTCTAAAGCCAGCTGACACGCACCGCATAATCTTTTTAGCAGAAGTGTTACCAAAAATAGCATCCCAACTCTGCGATACCGCATAGAGGGAAATCACACTTTAATAGATGACCAGCTTGACCATCTGTGGATACATTGCAAAGTCCATTGGGTTCATTGTGATACTGTTCATAACTAAAATATATGTGCTTGCATATACTTAGTTAAATATATAAACATTCAAAGCCAGTCAAAAGATTTGACTGATCCAGACACCAAATTTAAGATATCCTTTATTTCCAAAGAACAACGGTGCATAATGAGTTGCCAACCAAATTTTAATAAATAGTTATTTTGACTTGACTTAGCAAGCACCACTAATTTAAAAAAATGAGCCAGCTTTTGATTGGTATAAACCCTTTCGGACTAATGTTAGTGTGTCTCTGACTCAAGAAAAAGCAAGTGAGAGAAAGAGAAGGAGAATGGAAATGAATAGAAGATAGGGGTGAGAGGGTCTTAGGCCGTAAAATCTACGTCCTCCCATCCATCAGCCTCTGCTGTCATCTCTGTAGCATAAAATCCCTCATAAAACACTGTTACTGTTGGGAACGCTCCCCACTGCAATTAGACAGCAGCTTCATTAGAGAGAGTGTGACGGAAATGGCAGCATTCAGAGGAAGGGGCAGTGCAGGGCAGATGTGCTCTGATCATAGAGTCCAATCTGGACAAATATTTTTTCCCTTCTGTCCATCAAGACCTGAAATAGAATATAATATGGTGTTTTCAATGATGAAAAACGTCCAGAATGATTAATGGCTACATGTGCCAGCTAAACTTCAGTCAGCAGATCAGATCACTCATGAACACACGCACTATGAAAATGTCCTTCGTGTTAAATTGAATACTTGGCATCAATACTTGGTCAGTGCTGGTGAATAATCAACTAAAAGTAGTGCAACATTCATCAGAAGCATGACAATATCACTTGTAGCTTCTTGAGTTGTAAGCTAGATTTTCAGTAATTAGCTGTGTATGATGCATGGCTATTTTTATTGTCACTCTGTGTTGCTCAAATACATTTAAAGCCAAAGAAACAAGTTAATAAGCAAAAGAAAGTCCTCTGAATAAAAGTTGTGAAACAAAAGAATCAGTTTGAAAGAAAACCAAATGAAATATTGCATCCTAAGGGTGAACCCTGATTTTAGCTGGGAGACCAGCCTGGTCCTAGCTGGTTTAAGCTGATCATCAAGTTGGTCTTAGAGGGGTTTTGGCCACATTTCCAGCCTGCCATGCTGGTCTTTGCTGGTGTAAGCTGGGAGACCAGCTGGAACGACCAGTTAAAACCAGCCAACCAGCCTAGGCTGGTTTTAGCTGTTTCTTTCAGAAGGAAATGCTACATGTTGTTGCCAACAGAATAGCTTAATGCTAAAAGACAATGTCTCCTGACATGTATGGTGATAGTTTTTTTAGTAGTTTTTTAGCTTCAAAAAAGTAGCTTGACTGTACACTCTCAGAAATAAAGGTACATGCTTTTATGGGTCCATTTTGGTATCTAAAACGTATATATTATTAGTAGACCACTGAGGCAGGCAGTGTATCCGGTATGTTTTCTTCATTTTCTAAAGGCACAAAATTGTGTTGATATTATATGTGCATACAAATTAAATTATATGTGTTATTATATGTTATATAATAATACGATATAATATGTGCTTTACATATTTGATTGATTTATTGCTCTTATATGTATGATCAAAACTCAATGTGTAATCTACGTTCTTATCAACATCATCAGAAGACGACGCCTCAAAACGCATTCATGAGTTTGCCGACCTCAGGGGGTTAAAGTGTACATATTTGAACCTAATAGGTACAAAAGTGTACTTTTTGAAAAGGTACCATCCCAGTGACAGCATTTGTAACTTTATTTCTGAGAGTGTAGTTTACTTTAAAAAACAGGAGTATGTTGCTGCTTGCCAAAACACTGAAGCTTCAAAATAACTTTGCCTGATTGTGGTGCTTGCTCTAGATCTGTTGGAGCCTATGTATTTACACTAATAGTCTGAATCTGGATAGCATGTCCTGATTCCACTCTCTTCGCAATAATTCAATGCATTCTCTCCCATATCTAATAAAAAAAGCAGCAAAAGCCCCAAATACAAAAAGATTGAATACTTGGCAAAACTGTGATATGCTGAAAATTGCACCCAAATCTGTCACCCAAAGCTTCAAAAAAGAACACTTCTCATTTTAGTGATAAATTTCCCTTCTTTTGAGGTGCGTCTGTGCTGTGCATATACGTGCGAGCAAAGCAGCACCCCATAGACCACCACACTTCAGCCCCCCGGAGAGACATTATTACCAGTTATGAAAGCAGCGGTCTGGTTGGGGGTGCTCTGTCGAGATGTTGCGACATTGACAGTGAGGGGAGAGAATAATTGAATGTGCCATTGTTGCACGGCACTCTGCAAGCGCTCTGCGCGGCAGACTGTTCAGAGGAACAGAGAAATTATTATTCTCCCGTGCACAGTTGGTATCACTTGTCTCGCAGGCACATAATGGTGAGCGTTGAGACATCAGTGAAGCACAGGCCCGTGAGAAAGCCTGAAATCCATTTCCACACGAGCAGCAAGTTGTAAGAATTGTTAATTGCTTCTCCGATTCTAGCCGCTCTGAAAATCTGGCCACCCAGGACCCCAAGACTCCCAAGTCGGAAAGGATCGCAAATTGGGATCCATAAGCGAGACATTGCTTTTCCTCATTAGTCTCCAGGCAGCAGTAGTGACTTGCATGAAGGTGCTCCGTGGTCACAAGCAGACGGAGACCTTAAGGGAGAATTACACTTCTGAGCTTTGGGTTTATGTTCATTTTCATGGACTAGCTTCTCCACGAAGCCAGACAGCCTTAGCACTAGAATTCAGGTACATTTCTGAGGGTGTGTCTTAACGTCTCCTCACAGTGGGCAGCCTACAGGTCCTCATGCAGTCCAGCGTTTACCATACGGAGGGAATGCATTTCAGGGGTTCGATGACCTGAACAATAGGAAAGGGAGAAATGTCTGGTGAAGAAAGCAGCGGTGGATATTTCCAGGCTGCGGTTAAAGGGAATGCTGGGTTATGGTGTGAAACAGATGGAGGGTGACATTGAGTGGGTTCGGTTTGCCCTCTAAATGCCATGCCCCTCAGGTGGCCCAAGAGAATAAACCTCTATTAGGATGGAGAGATTGACTGGCACATTCAAATTTTGTGAGGGCATAGCTGCGCAAGAGTGTGTGTTTATGTCGGGGAGAGAACGAGAGATAGCACATGAGGTCTGACTTGGCCCCTGAGAATTCCCCACTATCAGGAAGTCCATGGTGACAGTCACATTTAAATACATGGGGAGACAACATGCTTGAATTTCATTTCAGATAACCTGGGAGACCGCAGAAGCAGAACAGAAAAGCACAGACTTTAAGAGCAAGTGCGCTAACTGGGGCCAGGGCTACAAGGTTCTCTCCATTCAGCCCCTTTCAAAAGCACTGACAAAAAGTAAAAATATTTCACACACAAAATGTGATGCACAATGACATGCACCAATAAAAAATGCCTTTGCAAACAAAAAAAAATAAAAAATTCTCTCACACTGCCATGATTTAGAGATCCTCATTTAGTCTTAAAAAATAATTAACTTTGCATTGATCTTAACTCTATGCTGTTTGGTGTCTCAGAAACCCCAAGGTTGTTTTAATGGCTCAAGAATATATACTTACAAGTCAGAAACAGCTTAATTAATGCCTGCATATTGGGTTTTGATTAGGCCTGGGGGGGCATATAGGAGGAAATGTAAGGGGAAATTAGGCTGAATTTGCATTGCTAGTGGTGTTTTCCATGGAAATACATGACAAAATCAGAAATGCAAACCGTAAGTGAAATGAAAAATGTAAATTAACCTGCCAAATCACTGGGCTACAATTATGCTGATGTAAAAAATCACTTAAAACCAAACATTTAACTAAAATAGGATATTGCATCATTTTTAAAAAAATGTCAGCAACCACTGTTACCAGGCAAATCCTCTCACACACAGAGCAAACTAGCACTAGGGATTGTTCTAAGCGCTCATAATAACAGTGCAACAACAAATACTCATCCATGCTAGGCTGATCTTATCGTATCCACAGGTAAAATTACACCTTTTCAAGTGTGTCATGAAGAGGTAATTGGGCGTGCGGTGTCATCTTTACAAAGAGGAAAGCTGGAGCTGAATTCACACAGCTGTTCTGACCGTGCCCTAATTGCTCTATGGGAATCCAAAGCTCTCTATCTCACCAGAGGCCAAAGATTATAGGGATATCACATTTATTTACCTTCCCCTGAAACACGGATTATACTATTTAGAAAGTATAGGTTAATACTGTGTCTTGTTTTCCATTTCAAACAGAAATGGCCTAAAACCAGGGGGATGGAGTTCAGATTACAGATGGCGACATGGTTTCCACTCAAGGACAACATCCCTGATATTTACAAAACACAGACAGAGATCAGCCTCTTAATGTATTATCACTAATTAAAATGAAATTAAATGGCACTGCTTTTAATAAATGTATTCAGTTTTGGACTCAAGGGTCTTAAAATAACACTTAAACTGTATTTTAGTATACACCCACATCATTCCAAATAAGTTGGGCTTTTCTTCTTTCTGATAAATACCTCCTGCCATGTTCCACAAAAGAAAGAAAGTCAAATGAGTTTGGAATGATGACAGACCTTCTCTTTAAACGCTGTCTAACTACGACAGTGTAAACAGAAATCTGTCTGACCAACCCCTGAGTCAGATGTCCAAGCTTTCAAACAGATAACACTCAACAAGACGTGAGTCAGCTTTGAAGTCCATCTGACACCTGCTAAATCAGAAGAGCCAGAAGAATACACCCACCAGCTCTATCTCCATGCGAAACAATCTGGGGTGGTGTAGGGCAGGCGTGCGTAGGAATGCAGACTGGAGTCAATCTTGCCGATTTAACAGGGGAGATGAGGAAGAGCCACTGCAGAGCATTTAAGGGGGAGACTTGCAAGAGTCTGTAGCGCTTGCGACACCCATGGGCTTCAGATGAGCAACAGCGAGTCTTCGCCAGGAGCAGCCGCTAAGATTACCGCGCTCCCTTTAATCCCACAAAAGGGATTAGATGCTGCCAGAGAAGGGGGAGAGCAGTGCTCCCATAGAATGGGGGTCTTTGAATTATTAACATTTCTCTCAAGCCTTGTAAAACAGGAGTTTATATCACAATCACAGTATTGGAAACAAGGGTTATGGCTTCGCACACATATCCATGCACATGGAATCAGAGTTCACATGGTTGCAAGGACTCCAAATTCCCAAGGGGTTTTCTTTCCCTCACCATCTACTTCGACAGCTTTTTCGGGCCCAATAACCTCCCACAGAAGAGAGCAGAGGAAGTGAAATTCTATCAGTGTGGTGGGAAAGCTTTTAGCTGAGTAGCGTCTGCATGCACAACGGAACATAGTGCTGAGGGGACAAGAGGAAAAAACTTTATTGTGATGCATGACAGCAATGTCATTCATCAAGTTTCGGAGTACCTCAACTACATCCTGCAAAGATGCCAACTACAACAAGCCTAAAGACATAAACTCATGATATGACATTCGATAATAAATTTGAATAATAAAATAAAGTTCTGCACCAGAGGTCTCCCGAGTGGACTTACAATTCTCCGATTGCTGCCGGACACTTTCAGATCAAATTCCCAATCAGCGTACTACAAGCACTGACTTCCTGAGGTGAAAGAGTCTGTCTGAAACTTACCCCCCTTGTTCCATCTGCCCTTATTCCTGCCCTGAAGGGACGGATGGGGAACGTCCAGGAAGACCAGCAGAAACAAAGCGAGTCTCACAGGAGAGAGGAGGAACATCTCCAGAGGTCTCGGGGGTCGAAGGTGAAGGTCCTTCACCTGCCCGTATTTATGCCCGCTGGAGCACGAGGGGCGCACGGAACCTGTCTCGTATGTCCGGTCATCGGTCACAGTCCAGAAGCAAGCATGAAGCGCGCGTGTGCCTCCACCACGCTGCCGAGAGCTCCAGAGCTCTGCCCGCCTGAGAGCGCACGTGTGAGTGTGAGACCCGCTTCTCAGTCAAGCTCCATCATACGCGATCGAGAGCCTTCATCATCCGAGAGTGAGAGAATGAGCATGTGAGAAGCACAGCGCAGCTCAGTCTTCCCTCGAAACATGCGCACGGATGCATGCACGCACACGTTCCCTCTCACTGCTGCCACCGCTGTCCAAAGCTGTCCGCTGTTTTTCCTGCAGTAGTGGATCTGTCCCAGTACACAGTGAGAAATCTCCCACACAATCCTTCTTGTTTTCCCTTTGCTTTGCACGCCAAAAAGCTCCACAGCGCGTGTTCATCTATGTGGAGGAGTTTCCAGAGAGGGAAAGGAGGTGGGGAGGAAAGAATAGCGTAACATGCACCGTAGGTCACAAGGGATGCGCCAGGAGAGAGGGAGAGCGAGGGCAGAACGGCAGAGAGATGCAATGTGGTGACAACACTAATCCTGGAGCTCTGATCATAACAGACGTTGAGGCAGCGGAAGCCAGAGTGGCTCTTTAAAGACTAATAACACTCTCGGCTTCAACTCTGAGAGAGAGCGAGAGAGAGAGAGAGAGAGAGAGAGAGAGAGAGAGAGAGAGAGGGAGTGCAACGGAGAGACTCTGGGAGATACGAGTAGGGGGAGAAGGAGTGATGTTGGACACTGCAATAGTCAGCAGGTTTGCCTAAACATGCTGGTTCTCAGCTTGGGGAAAGTTAGTAGCATTAAATGTCCTCAGGGGGCTCATGCAAATGAACACCGCCTGAAACTCTCGAACACACGCACACACACTTGCAAAACGCTTATGCTTAAAAACTGTTATTTTTGCCAAGCTGCTGTCAGAGGGCGAACACACACTGGGCTTGGTGTTTTAGGGCGTGCAAGACATGCATGAGATTTATCATCATTTGGATTCGTACAGAGCGCATAAATAACGTCTGTAGCGGCAGCAGCGCCATTAGTGACGACTCGGCTGACAGTTACAGCAAACAATGACATATGAAAACATTTCCTGTTATCTACATGAATAAGTCTCGATTTATGATGAGCACTAGATGACCTTCCTCTTTCAAACACTGCAGTGGAACTATAAATCATTTGATGTCAATCAAAACGTCTTGAATTACATTCGAAGTACAATGCTAGGCTGAACAGAAAGATGCATATTCTGATGGTACTCTTTCATCACAGTCAAACCATATATAACATATAAATATGGCACTTAATCTTATTGCTTAGCTCACACTTTCCTCATCCTGAAGAACATTTCTCATCATATCTGTTCAAGTATGAAAAAACTCAATGGCTTAATGATTCCCTGAGAGGCGAAATAAGTTTCACTTCAGCTGCCTCTTTTTAAATGTCAGCGACTAGGCATCCAAGCACTGGAGAGTCACAATAGTAAGATTGTACAAATATACATGAACATTTATTTACTGGTTCACACAGAAGTTTGCACACTTGGAGTCGGAATCAGTTCTTATTCAAAACAGTTCCATTAAAAAAAAAGAAAAAAAGTATTGGAACCAAACAATTTAAAACATTCACTCTGTTAAATAATCTTAAACGTCTGCATTCTTTTGCCGATGACAGAACTGATAAAACCTGACAGCGTTTTTCACACTTAAATTCAGCAGTCACTGTGCCGCTATTGAATCTACAGCGCCACGGAAAAAGAAATTGTTTTAGCAGAGTTGAGAGCTTGCTGTCTCAATTGAATGCGATGAGAGAGAGTCAAAGCCTGAGCACCATAAAATAACATGAAGACCATAAGCAAACAAGATTGCCTTTTTCTGTTGTATCATTCTTGCTGTGCAGTTCAACTCGCGAAAGAATGACCTGATTCTTTTTTTAATAAATGAGTCAAAATGACAAATCGCTAAAAGTCTCATACAACACTATAGGTATTAGAATGCTGCATTCAAAATCCACTGTGACTACAACTTCAGTTCTTATTTGCTTTCCCTAACTGTGCACATATAATCGCATAATTCAAATACCACACTGTATATATACGTTTTTCTTTTCTTTTTTTTTTCATCTTGCATCCGAGATAA
Organism: Enteromius unitaeniatus; assembly: GCA_032359435.1. Classification (NCBI taxonomy): domain Eukaryota; kingdom Metazoa; phylum Chordata; class Actinopteri; order Cypriniformes; family Cyprinidae; genus Enteromius; species Enteromius unitaeniatus. The sequence continues at coordinate 14,976,883 of JAUMHI010000057.1, read as the reverse complement.
CCCTCATGGATACTGGCTGATTAATAACATACATGCACTTGCAACTTCATGCATTATAGAGAGACTAACCAGCATTTCTTGTAATCAACTGAAGGTTACAGATGTGCTTGTATTATATAAAATCAATTTGAGAGTGACTGTGCTCTGCACATCATAATGCTAGCTTCATCATGCGTCAAAAAAGAGGCAAAGAATTTGTTTAGAGCCAGTATTAATCTGCAAGCGAACAATCTGTACAAAAACCATATTATGTGAAAAAATTTATCAGTTTAAAATAGTAAAATAAATAAATATTATTTATTTATTTATTCACTTAGTTAACCAGTAAGGTCTCACTGAGATACAATATCTTTTCTACCAGGGAGCCCTGGTCAACGTATGATGTAAGACTGTAACAAAGTAAATTGTAATGATGTAAATTAAATATTTACTTGAATATATATTAAAAAAAATAGTACTTTACTATATAGCAGTATATTTGCTTGGTTTCTTAAAAGTGTTAGTACTAAACGAATCATTAAGTGAACCATAACTATTAAGTGGAATCGTAACCAGAACCATTAAACTCCTTTCTCTTATCTCTAATACACACCATAATGCCCCGATTTATTAATTATTTTTAATTGGACATGGCTAATTGATACTCTGAAATTACACAGAACCTTGAACAGTAGCTGAACCTTTAAATGTGCAATCTTCAAACACACCATTACACTTCAATTCACACAAAAGCATACGTATCTCTTTTTTTTTTGGATCGTCACCTCTCTTGCAAAATTCGAAGCAACATGGCGACCTAAATTACAGCCTCGCTGAGTGAAAAAGAGCATCTGCTCCTAATGCAAATATGCTGTAAAACTGAAATAGAGAAAGATAAATCTGATCCTGGGAGAGACACGAAAACCACCTTAATCAAGACAAACTGGGGCTGTAGACAAACTTTTGTGGCAACTCGGCACAAGTTCAGCTGCCTCCATAGCAGCACCTGAGCCAGCCAGACTGCATGCAAAACCAAAGCGCTTTCACTTCAAATGTTCCACTGTGAACCAATCATCAATAAATGAATTCAGAACACTAGTATAAGGTTTGGTACATGCATCCTTTTGTGTTGCAAAGCTGAAGGCCACTGAACGGCTGTCAGACTCTTCAGTAGGGTTTCTCAGAACCTGCACAGCACCGTGAGCCTTAGCAACACACTTAACACTGGAAAGATTACATAACGTGCATTTGTTCACATCATCGTACATTACTTTATACCTCAGGACTGCCTGAGTTTGTGTCATTTTTTTTAAATCAAATCATAAGCTATTGTTTTCAAAAGCATAAAACAAAACTAATGCTGTAAAAAGCCAAGGCCTTGTGATGTGAGGACAAAGTCAATGCCACAGCCAATGAACAGAGTCATAGTCTTTCTCAGCACGCTCTGTAATTTAAATAACAGCGATTGTTTGATAAATGAAGGCTTATTTGCATAAGCTGCAAACTATTGGCTTACCAAAGCCCAAGATGGGAAATAACAATCTCAGGATGGGAAAAGAGGAACGTTATCAATAAAAACCCAATACTTAGGAGCTCCTGTGATGCTAATATAATGGGAATAAGCTCTGGTGTAACATTAACTCAAAGAACAAAGTAAATCTCGAGGCGGAATGCCAGTTAGTGCTAGTGTCGTCTATGTCAAGCCTCCCCGGGAGCCTATTTGCTTAAACTGTTTGTAGATGGGTCTGTTACACAAATACATTTTACCTCTTTATTTCTGCAATCGAAAACAAAAGAGAAGGAGATGGAGCCATTTGGAGGATGATAGATAGACTGAGGAGAAGTGCAAAGCGTAGTGTTAGAACATCAGGGGAAACACATAGAGAAGGGGCCCTTGGATCCATGTTAGGGGTGAGCCTGACGGCTTATCGCCCCCAGACAAGAACCCCCTGGATAAACGCAGTCCGAAGAGGAGCGGGGTGCAGCGCTGTGATAAGCAAGGAAGTTCGGTAAGGCAAAACACGAAAGGAAGGACAGCAAAAGGGAAAGATATAGACAGAAATGGAGTGAATAAGCCTTGGGAAGACAGTGCCAACAGTGGCAGCAGTGCCAGGAATGCCTCACCAGCACCGCTCGGCTAAACCTCTTAAAAAAATTCATACATAGAAATTCTGCCAATTTAGGTTATCAAAAGCACATGTGTGTAGCATCAACCTTCGTTGAAGCAAAATACTGAAACATTAAAGAAAGACAGTTGACAAACTATATGGAGAGTCTAGTTCCAGCAAGGCCTGACTCGTGAAATGTGCTTCAGGCACTGAAAGTAGCATGGAGAACAGTCAAAATATATCACCCGATGGCAATCTGGCTCTTCTTGTAACTAGTTTCTAGGCTTGGGCAACTGCTTCACAAGATACTGGTTATCTATTTTCTTCTCTGTCTCAATAATCCAAACCCTGCACCCACTTCGCGCACAGCGTAGTTTGCAAATCCAGACCCAGTTTTGTCGTTTGACTGTTATGCAGCATTGAAATACTAATAATAATACTAAGCATTGCTACCATCTGGCTTACAATTAACATTCCAATTAGAATTCGCTGCAATCAGAGGCGTGCAACTTCCAGTGCAGGAAATAACTGCTGTGACAATGGCTATTATTAGCCCTGAGTATCCCGGCTTATGAATTTTAATTCTAGAAATGAACCGTCCGCATACGTTACTTTAAAACTGGCAAACGGAGCATCGGAAACAAAGTGGCTTTCCGAAGCAGTTGAGGGCTTTTGGAAAAGTTGTATACGGCCAAACTGAAATTCCAACAAAGACTTGTCCCCAGATGGTAACAATAGTGCTCATGCCTCACTGATTCGTTCAGTCTTAATGGATTTTGTAAATCAATATACACAATGGTTTTCATATACTGTCATAATAAGAGCTTTGGTCAATGTTGCTTTTTGTTATGAGGAGCAATTATATGATTACATCTTATGGGATAAAAATTCACATCAGATATACCTTTTGGAAGTGAATGATCTAACTGAACAAATTACAATTAGAGATGTCAATCAATGAAAAAAAAAATGATATGATATACTGTATGCTAATTCATCAACCAAATTCTTTTAAGAAAAGCCTGCAAATAAAGGTAATTTACAGTATTACATTAAATTGGCAGTCAAAAATGTTGAATAACATGGCAATAAGCACTTTTTAAAGCCAATAAATTATTTGTTTTAATTGCATATCATTAAAAAGAACACTGTCAGTAGTCTAATGATCGATTTCAGTTACAGATTTTTTTTAATAGTAGGATAATTAACATTTAGATCAAGGGGCTTGATTAATTGCATCATTTTTTATAAATCACACTAAATTAATGCATTAAATTGACAGGTATAATTATAATCTATCTCTTCACTGTCCGACAGGTAGCACTGGCTAAAGTGTGTGTGTATGAGTGTGTGTGAGATGGCAAGCGGCGATATTTTCCACTACCTGACACCATAATGCCATAAACACACAAATCTTTGTCAACAAAGCTCACTGTGACACCTGGTATCATCACAAAAACAATATCCTCAGCGCGTGTCGTCTTACAGGATGAAAAAAATAAATGCTGAATACCTAGAAGAGGATTGTACTGAAAAAGCCAGAACTGCATAGCTTCACCAAGCTAGACTACATGAATAAGACATCAAATCCATGGTAAAATACAGACTATATCTCTAGATGCTTAGAATGGCATAGCTGGAAGAGAAATGTAGAGGCTGCCACATTGTTTACAAAACTGCAATATAATATATGTACACTGTACATAGTATGTGTCGCCACAACAAAAATTGAAAAACAAACAATAAGAGCATGTTGTGGGTCATTAAAATTCATCCTGTTTGTCTTTTCCTTGAGCCGGGAAAACAATATATAGAGGATACAAAAATATTTGGAAGCTTAATTCATACTTCATTATTTCCCAAAATATAACACAAACACACATTTAAAGCAAAGTTTGATACGTTTCAAATGATAAAACAGTAAAACAAATATGTTTGCAGCATTTGGAAACTTTATGGTTGCCATAAAATTGTGGATTGACTGACCAAATTGTTAAAAAATACAACGGTCACTGAAAAGGGTCACTGCATATACAGTGAATGACATAACATTCAAATTGGTCCAGCTGTGGAAATAAACAGGACAATAAGGGCACAGTGTAAGAGCATACAATGGCTTTGTTGATTGACTGGTCTGCAAGAAAAGGGAACAGAAAATATGCTTGTAATTTATTTGGACTCATGGTTGTTGATTGACGTTTGTGTTTCTATTAGGTTTAATTTGGTGTCACAAAAATAACTGGACTGGCTGTTTGCAGCATGGTTGCCAGGTTTTCACAGCAAAACCTGTCCAATTGCACCTCAAAACTAGCCCAGGACATTTGCTTTTCAGGGGTATTCTCGGTAAAAACTTTGTTCCAGTAGGGTAAAATACTTATTTTTTTGGTGGGGTTCCCCTCAAAAACGTAGCATTTCAGGAACTAAATATCACGTTATTGGGGTCGCTTCAACCCATGGAAAATGTGTTAAAGTAGCCCAATGCCATGGGAAAACCGCAGACTTGGCAGCTTAGCTTAACAACATCAACAGTAACATTCAAACTTCCTACTTTAAGTAGCTTTACAATCACTTGACTGGTCACATGACCCAAAAAAGTTATCCTCTAGCCTACACAAGATCCAGCTAGTACTAAACCAATTTGCCTGTTAATAATTAAAGTTTCACTGTAGTTGGATATTTTTTTTATGTCAGTGAGAAGCTAAAACAATTATAATTCAAATAATATTTGTACAACTCAGCTTCTGTGAATGATTTCCCTCTCATTGTAGGATCAATGACTTGCAACAACATTTTAAGAGTAAAAAACTGTCAATACTGGGAAATAGGAGAACACAGCACTGGCAAGAAATGTAATTTTATTTTTTTCCCATCTGCCACATAATCCGCCAACCACATAAAACATCACGTTCCTTGATCATCTTCCAAACATCCTCCTTTTAAAAAGTCTCCAAAAGCCACTTAGATTCCCTTCGGATCCATATGTGTGATTATGAACAAGAAAACAAGCGATTCAATTAAATGCTGCGGCACTTGTTAAAGATGCAGTTACACCACGGTGATAAATCCCACAGCCGTCAGAAGTTTGGGCAGCGCAGAAGATCCGGGAGCTGGGAGTGGCAGGCGGGCCATTGGCGGCGTTCGAGAGGCAATAAGAATCAGAATGAGTTAGTGATAGCTGTCGTAAAAAATGGCAGGATCGTCTATTTACAACCGGCAGTAAAACTGCCGCTTATGCGATTTATGCCTACACTTGGCCTGCAACGACCGGCCCCTTTTTTGCCAAGGGCATGCCAATACCATCCACACTACATTCGAAGAACGCAGATGATTGTCATATCCAACCACAAATTTGGCGAGAGCAAGATGAGCATGGAAAATTAGGCGACAACGAGCAACCATTTTCTTCGCCAGATGTGGAGCACGAACATACGGGTGTTTGCGTATGTGCCATCATTAATGCACATGAATGTATGTGTGTTGCCCATCCCCTCCACCTTCACACCCTTCAAACACTTCTTCCTGTCAGGATCGCACCACCCACTGTGAAGAGTTATTAACACCTTGGTCGCACCTTCAGATAATGGCAGCAAATATGGTTTGAGTTATAAGGTACGTATTTCAGCTTCTCTGGCCCCTGTGTGTCTTCTCTCTCTCTGAGTTATGCTATTGATTTAAGAGCTCAGATCCTGAGTTAGAGCCAGGATGAAGCTTCTGTGGCCTGGATGAAAGAGGAGGGAAGACTCATGGCAAAGTTTGATACTGATGAAGGTAATGCTAGCTATTTGAACAAGCTAACCTCGAGTACCTCGTCTAGAAAGTTTTTTTGTCCATCGCATTTGCAAAGGTTTAAGTGATCTTTTTTTATTTTTTTTATATATTTATGAAGTAATAATCATATTCAAAAGAATTATGGGCAATATGGCAGTATTTCAGTTGAATCCAGCCTCTAACAAACAAATGAAAGACAGATGTGAGTTATAGTTTGCACTGCATCACAAATAGAGAATCTTTTCATTTATCTTCAAAACATTTTTAGACACTTTTTTTTATTTAATGGATGGCATCTTTTGAAGTATTTGCATGAAAACGAATTTCAACGAAATGAAGGTTTTTACATATTTTTCATGATTTTACATGCAGCACTGTTTAAAGGGTCAGAATGTGATTACTGACTCATTAATAAATCACAGTTGTGTTGTAAAAATATATTGAATTGGTATATTGAAAATCATTCACCAAATATGAAAATTATAGGGTTTGAGCTTTCAAATTTATTTATAGTTTGCCAATAATACTTAGGTTTAGATTAAGATATTACTGTGATAAACTTGTGCCAATGACACTGAATGCGAATACATAAAAAACATTTATTTTGGATGCAATTAATCATTTGAAAGCACTAATATATACATGAATATGGGTTATATGAATATATATACACATATTTATATATACATTATGAAAATATAACTATTTTACTATTACATTTAAAATACATCAAAACAATAATTAATCATTTTTAATTAATAATTTAAACTTACTTTTCTCTTCAAGGGGCAAAAAAGGAATTTAATGGGTTTTTTAAAAAGACATATGAGTCACTGAGAGAGACACCAGGATACAGAGAGAGGGAAAGCAAGAGATTCTCAGATTTCAATACTTTGAATGTGATCATGTATAATCTCTGAGGACAATTAGGTCATGCATTACTTTGACTGTTAACTACTTAATGTCTTTAAAAAAATAAGGATATTACAGTCTATATGAACACATAAATATGCTTTATTTGAAATAAATAAATCCTTTTCTCATTGACTGGATATCTGATGTATATGACAGCTAAATTTTCAACATGGGTCTTCTTTCCTATGTATTTACGAATTGGCAGCCCTGAACCACACAATCTGACAGCAATCAGAAACACCTTAAATTTAACACACTGGACCGGAACAGCCACCCTGCATATTGAACTTTATCTGCGAGGCTCCCTGTGGTAAATACTGCCACGACACACGCCGTGTTCACACAGATGACATTTAGCCATGTTTTTCTTCTGTTAAATTGCAGCTCATCCAAAAGGTACACATTCAATAAATCAAACCATTTGAGTAACCTTAGGGCCTTTTGACCTCTTTTTGTCAGGCGTCAAGTGTCGACTGAACCCTGCAGCCGCCTCATTGTTTTTAAAGGTCAGAACCTTGTTTTGACCAAAATGAACTGGTGCTCCTATTTTCTCCTATGCATATGTGAATTGGCATTAGTCGTTGAATACAAATCTCACAGCGACTGGGTTACCGTACAGTTACTTTATATACTTAAAAAGAAGTTCTCTTTGTCAACTCTAATTCTCTTCTACTTGGGATTTTTTTAATTTTCCAACTCGCAACTTCCATTTTTTTGAACTCCCGTTTTGCTCTGCAGTGCTACTAAAAACCTTTAATTTTTTGATTGCTGTCAGATCAGTGGCTTTGTCTTTTTTTAGTCAAATCTGCTCACAACGTCGCTTTTGAAGCTTTTCCTGGAATAAATAAATAAATAAACAGTCAGTTGAGGCTGAATAGAGAGGCATGGATTTGTCATCGGCGCTCAAAGGGAATCAGACAGGTGATGATAAAAAATGCAAACACAGATCTAAGCTCTCGGTCTTTTTTGCTGCGCTATTACTGTGTGCGAGAGAAAATCTGGCGTCTCGTATCACTGAAAAATCATCGTTTACATCTGGGATAAGGCAGAGGACAGGCACATCAACGTTATCACAGCCAAACCGAGACCCAGAGGGTTTGAATCGATGCTGTTAATGAGATACAGAGTGAAAAACAGTTAAAGTACAAGATAAGAGAAAGTTAAAGGCCTTCAGTGTTTGTATTCAATCACAACTTTATCCAGAAACGAAAGACTTTACAAGGGAAGGATGTTAAAGACTTGATTATCACTGGAAACCGCATTAAACCTGAAAAGACGGGCCTCTCCTCCTCATTTGGCTTGGAGGAGTTCACCTGTGCGCGGTGCGCTAATTAATGCCCATGTCTGTGCTGAAGGTCGTCTGGTCCTCAGACAAACACACTCCACGCTCCATCTCACTGACTCAATTAACAGGCCTGTCTAACGACTTCCTGCGGTCCCTCCTCAACACTCCCCGTCTGTACCTCTCATGCATTTTCCTTCTCTTTTCCAGTTTCTACCCTTCTCTCTCTCTCTCTCTCTCTGAAAACTCCATTACAACATGATGGTCTGTTAAATGACCGAGCTTGCTCATTTCTAAATGAGCATGTAGAAAGCATATTTGCGAAGCATATTGGTAATGAAGTTTTGCAGCCGCTGGTTGCTGCGAGAGGAACCGCATGGTTCCAGGGTAATGAAACCTGAATTTAAGACACCGTAAGCGAGCTTGATGCCACATTAAATTAAAAATGAAGAGATGAAATGAGGTGAACATGTTGTTTTCTCATTTAGCCTCTTCATGTTTCTTTCAAATGGCTAAACACAAAAACAGTAAGAGTCCTGATTTAATGAATGATCTTGATTTGGAGAAATGGGTATCTCATGAGCTCTTACGTCAGCTGATTAAAAGACTTTAAAACATCATTAAGGAGAAGAGATCCCAGTAAACCTTTTGGTAGAAGGAAAAAAAATGCAGAATTTTGAAAATGCATTCTCAGGACCTTTTTATTCTTGGGATAGTCTACTCAAAATATAAAATTCCATTTCATGTTGTTTCAAACCTGTATGACTTTCTCTGTTTTTGGAACAAACAGAAAAGGGCATTTTAAAGAATGTTGAAACCAAACATTTTTGTTTGCATTGGTGGCAATAGTGAAATATTAGCTCTTTAAGTATTAAAAGACAACAAAGAAACTTTGGTACATTTTTGAGGTAAAATGATAAAGTAAAATAAACCTTCAGAAAACTTTGTCCGAAACCTCGTTCATTATATTTAAAAACTTTTTAAATTTTTTTTATTAGATACACCTGGAGAGAGAAAAAAATCTTCATGATTAAAGTTTAGGGTTTCTGACAGCAATAATTTCAAATTATGTGACAAAAAACACATTGAAATAAATCAAACATTAAATTAGGGCTGAACAATAATTCGATATCAATATATATCGCGATATGATTTTTAAACATCTTCGATATTTCGATATACATTTGAACATATATATAATTTGATACATTAGCATTTGTCACTGAATGACGTTTAGTGCTCAGCCGTCAGAAAGAGCAGAACAGAATTGCGTGATCACAGACATGCTGCCAGCGCTCAGCAGTGCTTGGTTTGGTTAACCTCCGTCGCAGAAAGTTTTAGCAACAAAACGAGTACCCCTGACCGCAACTAGCTTCCATAAGTAAGAAGGCAAACAAAATAGTTGATAAGACAGGAAAGACTAATTCAGTGGTGTGGAATAGTGATGGTTGTTCTTGAACGATTCGTTCATTTTAAACAAATCTATAATGTGACTTGGGAAGAACGTGTCATCTCGGGGAGTGATTCATTCAGTCGTGCATGTGCATTGCGCAAAGTTCTTACTGGAATTAGTTCACCTGTTTCGAGTCTTTGGGGTTAAGTCGTTCTTTCATAACGTGACGTGACAGATCCATAACCCTATCAAATGCAGTCAGAGCTGGAAAGACAATTGATTAGGTCATCTATCGAGTCTTTGGGTTTGAGTAGCTCATTCATCACATGATAGCCCCATAAGCCAGAAGTCTGACCCTTCTCACATTTTGTATAAGAATTACATTTTGCCATGGAACAGAAGGCTTGCATGCAGATGCTAGATTGAAAAGGTTACGCTTTAAGATTCAAGACAAATTTTGGAAAGAATTCCAACAATAAAGTGTATTTGGATTAAATAATTGAATTGAAAAACTAATCTTAAAGCTAACTAAATGTCTCTAGTTTTATTCATTTAATAGACAATTCAACACAGAATTATGTGTTTTTGTGCATTTTATTTTTAGCAAAGAGGGATTTGAGAAAATAAATGGCACACTGGACAAGAGATAGCAAAAGAAATATACTAAGTATATGTTACATCCTGCTTAAGTGTTTTGGGACAACATGTACAAATATAAAAATGGGTAATTGTTTTATTTATCTGTACTTTTGACTTTTGAATTTTATTTTAAAGTTAATTTAATGTAATTTAATTCAGTAATGTAAAGATGTTGCTGTTATTTAATTTTGTACAATTTAGTTTTAATTTGAAAACATTGTTCATTTTTAGTTGTTGCTAGATTGCACTGTATACTGTATCTCAGTTGGGAAATACAGATTTCAGCATTATTAATAATCTGTGTGTTTTTTTTTTCTTTCAAAACAAGCAAGTCATTCCACTTGTTTATCGTATCACAAATCGCAATTTTGACCATAATTAATACAATATATCATGCTCGTCACTCCACAGAAGAAAGGGGAGTGTCAGCAGAGCTCATTAGCATTTCAAGCAACATGGACTATAATGTTTATTTTAATGTTTATTTTGACAGGACAAACATTTTTGGTATTTTTTTAATTACCATTACTACCATTAAGTGTGTTAAATACCTTTCATTTAGACCCTAAAAAATCATATCAAATGGGCATCCGATGACCCCTTTAAGGCGTTAACTTTGCCTTTGGAATATTACTTTCTTGTTCCTGTTTTACATGTTATGGTGCATAGAAAGATTAATGGCACACATCATTACGGCTAATATTGTTTTTATGAGTCTCTTAAAACGGGTTTACATGTATGCAAGGTCAAAAAACACTTTAGTTTTCTCCAAAAATAGATTTAATTTGACCCCATTTCTAAATGATTCGTAAACGACTTGTGTGAAGCAGTTCAAAGAATCAGTCTGTCTAAACCCCTCCCTCCCGTGAGCCCTCACTGCTGTGATTGGTCAGATGGCGCAGTCCTATATGATTGGTCTACCGCTACAGTGGTCCAGAGGAGCAAGCCGGTCCAAATAAACTGGGCTCTGATCCTTCGTGTTGTTATCCAAGATTGGAAAAGCATTCATCAGTAAAATGATGCGAACACAACAAGAGACTGTACTGCTGAGGTGTTGTTGAAAAAATTAACGTTAATCACTCATTATATGTAGATTCATCTTTCAGAAGGCCATATAAAACAAATGAACTCTCACTGGATACAGTGGATACGTCTTCTTCACATGATGTAATCCACTTGGAGATTGTACTGTTTGGGGGCGGGGCAAGCTATTCGCGACATAGAACATGGGCGGACATTATACAAATAAGTTACTACGTGACGACTCGTTTAGGCGAATGTGAGCCGACTCTTTTTTTTGATAGACAATAACTTTGTTTATCGTGCACTGTCAGCGTCACACTTTGCAGATAGTTTATGTTCACATACAGCTACATGACACACTGCATGAAAGATCTTATTTGAAAAAGCATAATGGGGCACTTTAAGGAGTTTATAGAGAAATTCTCTTTTGCTGCCAGCGGCTTAAAATCGCTTTAAGTCACTAGTTTTTACACTTCAAAGAAAATAGTCGAAAACCTCACAAATGTCTGCCTATTAATCGTGTATATAGCCCTAAAGCGTGTATATATTTATTTTGTGAATTCCCTGGAAGTTAGATTAGAGAAATGGAGCACAATCCAGATAAATATCACCTACTGTATCATGATCAAATAATCGCCAGTTTTTAAGGGAATTGATAGCTCAGTCCATGGCCATGGAGTTTTTGGAGGGCTGAGATCAAAAGTGCAGACTGATCGGTTTAAATCCAGAAGCATCTCCACCAAAACAGAACAAATCTTAGTTCATCGACCTCGCTTATCAATTAGTCAGCCTTTTGTGACCATCCCTGGACCCCATTCTTTCAGACGGTAACATTTATTGCCCATAGCACAAGAACCCACGTCCTTCATTTAAGCAGATCTTTTGTGTGTGTGTGTGTGTGTGTGTGGTGACACAGCTCCCATCATGCTCCTGTGGTTTGACTGCGGGTATGTTGTTTTGAAGCGCTGAGGCTCTTATCTTGAAAACAGCAGTCTGTTTTACACAGGCTGGCTAATGGGGCCGAAAAATGTCACACAACACAAACTTTGCTTTATCGTCGTTTCTCCGATCGTCGTGCCTTTTTGTTTCAGTCCAGGGCAGGAAGTTCATGCTTCTCCTTTTTGAAGGCTTATCTTGTTTTTTCACAGCAAATCTGTCTAAAGATTGTGTTGCTGCTGCACTGTCCTGAGATATTAAAGATTGATGGAGTGCTGGTGGAGTCATGCGATAACATGGCTGAAAACAAGAACAAAAGTTCACTCAATTGGAAAGCCACATTAATCAGGTGCAAGCAATGGAGCACTGGTTAATTAAAAGGGGTTTTCCTTTTATTAAATAAAATAGAGAAAAGAAAAGGGAAAATGTAGATTGCTATGAAAGAAATGGCCATTGTGCACATTTTCTTTGAAAATAGTCAAGTCACATCATCTTTGAGATTACATTCACGCAACTTTAGTTATATACTGAATTTCAAAAATCATGATTTATTTTTATCACGCTATCATGTTTTTATTGTGCTAGATTGAGATTAACAATAAAGAGGAAAAATAATTAACTGAAATAGTATGAGCTGAACGCAAAGAAATCAAAGTAAAACAAGTAAAAAAGAAAGTAAAACAAAAACAATACTTTATACTTTATTACCCATTAATACTTTAACCCATTAAATTATATCTAAACAAAGAAAAGAATAAACAAAACAAATATTTGGCCTAAACGCCAACTAACTACGCTCACTAAAACAAATATACAATCAACAGCTCCATACCCTAATGTTTCTATTCAAGCAAATTTCTACATGTTGTCCTGTAGGTCACATGAGATACTAACCTTGTCTCAACACTATGAGTCAAAGATGAATCCTGTCGTCAGCTCTTTAAAAGAGCGACAATCAAATCACAGCACAATCGGGTAATGAGTCAGAGTAAGAGATACAACAGGTAGGAAATGAAATTCAATCAATAATAACAATTCAAAACCCGGTGGACAGCATGACAAGCAAATGAGAGCTCTCCACAAAGGAAAAATGTGCTGTCCCGTCTTCTTCTTCTACTTCAATGTTTTTGGAGGTTGGCATACAACTTCAAGATGCATTACCGCCATTTGCTGGTTAGGAGTGTGAACAAAGTACGCAAGACTGTATCCTAATATCTACATCCTCTTATCTAAATCAGTCCTATTAAGATAGTGGAAAAAAATACAATCATCTTGAGAATTTCTTTGTAATATGTCTATCAAGTTAAAATTCCCCCTAATTCTTTTCAAATTAACTTCCATTAAAATCCTTTCATTATTATACATTGCACATTCCATTATAATATGATGCACAGATTCCTCTTGATCACAATGGACACATTTCCCTGTCTGATTTAGCTTTATTTAATACAGGGTACTATTTAGTGCTGTATGACCATATCTAAGTCTAGATCAAATAGATTAATCTTTTCTACTTCTCCTTGTTCTTCTTCCTTTATCCACAGTTCTTTGGATCTCATAAAACCATCTTTCTTTTCTTTCCTCTCCCGAATCCTTAAAGCAGACAGGCATAGCGGATTGGTTCAGAAGTGGCCGTTGTCCTCACGATAATAGGTGATCGATCCAGCATTCATCCAATCCCAGACTCTGGCAGTGAGAACAAAAAAACAATAGAAAAACAAACCTTCCAAGTGCAGATGTCCGGTTAAGGCACATCCAATCATTTTCAGTGAGACTGATACAAAACAATACTAATATACCAGTTTTGTGAATCACTGAGCATTCAAATTCAAACAAGTGAAAATAACAAAATATACCATATAGTATTTAAAAATGAAGAACAACAAAATATGGTGTTGAAAATAGTACTATATAAAAATGGACATCACACTGGGCAAAAGGCATTGCCATTGTAAGTTAAAACTAATTTTAAGTTAATATTTGCAAACATACCACTACACCTAAGGAAGATGCATGGGAAATATTTAGTGCTATTTTAACATTATTTATAATTTTTATCTGATGTCTCAACCTGATCTCACAGAATTCTGTGTAATGACCACAGACTCTTAACGCATAATTCGTTGAAGATTCTGTGAAGGGCTCACGGAAGAGATTATTGCATACAGTATGTATCGGAGTGTGATTTTTCTCTGGAAACTGTCACAACAGTTTTATTTATGTTACTTTATTTATACATTTATGAGCACGTAACCCAACACCTGCCCCTAAACCTACCATCCTTTAATAAAACACAAGATAAACCGGCAGAAACGTACCAACGTTATTTATTTAAAATAATTCATAATCCAGTTCTTCCAAAGCAAAAGGATTGATTTGTGAGAGAACACAAATGAAAGTATATTATGTGAGATCAGGTTGGATGTCCACATTCAAACATTTCATATGGGCATCTTGCTTTTTCAGTAGATTCAGGTTACCTCCAATTTGCATATTTATCATTTAGTTTAGGGATGGGCAGTTAATCAAATGCAATTGTCTTGCACATCTCGTCAGTTAAGGCAGTTCTGTGATTAGTAGTATATTTTCACAAGCTTTCAGATGGAGCAGCATTTACTACACAGAGCTGTAATTCACTGAAAAGCTACGCAAAACGCAGTTATGAACACAAGATTGCGTAATATATAGCTGCACTGATGAGATGTGCGTGACAATCACATTTTATTAATTGCAATATATATTTTTGTATTTATTTTGCTAGTTTTATTAACCTCCAGATGAACATTGACAAAGCAAGCCACTCTCCACAACACAAACCTTACTTTGGTCCAATTGTTCACTTAAAAAGCATCTTCTAGTTGGCTTATTCTTAGCTAAAACGAATAATAACCCATTAGGAAATGATTTATGTGCTAAGTAACACATTTGATACCATCTTAATCAATGACAGCGAGGCAAAAATGGACACATTTCTCTCTCATCCTGATGATAAGCCTCTTACTAGTGAGATTTAATTTCTAATGGCTGCACTCCTTCCCGTTCTAACCTCTTCAAATTACACTGAGAGCCAAATCTTGGAACAGACTATTTGGACATGAGCCACAGACCCACATCATCTCAATGCTTCAATTACAACAGCAAACACAAATAAGCTCGTGAACACATTCCTGATCAACAGTCCATTTAGTCTGTGCGGAAAGAAAAAACAACTCCAGATCATTTGTGTGACATGTGAATTTGGTAATAAAGCTGACGTCAACACTGCAGAAATATGATAATGTGGAGTGGGATGAAGCAGACATGAAGGTTGATCAATTAGATGAGTTATGGAGATGACGGCATCATACTGAGCTGATCTTACCAGCTCATGCGATCATTAAGATTCGCTTATAGTGGCTTTGATTGAATTCGGTCGCTGACACACTCCACAGCATCTGTAATAATGTGTTGGCCTCTGCTTGGCTGAGTTAATTAGAAATGCAGAGCAAGACGAGCATGTCGTTGGTACTTGTGCTATGCACACTTTTATTACAAACCAAATAGATTTTAAGTCCTGCCGTATATCATAGTCACACTGTGCAGGAAAGTTGAAGAGCCTGATTAAGAGGTTATTACACGAAACAGTGGTTTCTGACATCCCCAGAAAGTATTAAGACACTTAAGCTACACTTAAAAAAGTATGAATGTCATTGCATTAGAAACAAAACTGATACCAAGTGGCATCTGCAACAAATTATGCTTTTAATTGCTGTTTTGGCTTTGATCCTCTGGTTAAGATATGCTGGTCCCTTAGTGCTTGATGACTAGAAAGGAATTTTGAAGGAATGTTTGAATTTAAGCCAAGGATGTATTTTCTTACACCTTTATTAAATACAAGCATATACAGCTAAATCATTTTTAAAGGCATATTTTTAAATATTTTTTGAGTAAAACTTTAGGGCTTGTATAAAGAAAGTCTATTAAAGCCCTGTCTGATACCTTTTGTTGTTGTTTTTCCTTTGCTGCATATTTCAACGTTTATTGGATGTAAACATTGTTGGCCACACCATAATATTACAATTTGAAAAGTTTTTAATTTATTTTTTCTAAGAAATAATAATTTTTATCAAACTACTGAATAATAATATCTTAAATTTTTCTCAAGTTTCTTTTATTATTATTATTATTATTACTTTTAAAGCCTTACTATTTTTAAGTTATTTTTATTAATAAATTAAAACTATGCTGTATTTTTCGAAGAAAAAAAAAGATCCATACCCCCCGAAAAAACATGTACAGTAATTTATTTCTTTAAAAATAAAAGAAATAACAAATCAGCTTTCATTTTTTAAAGAAATATTTCACTAAAAATTGAAATTTCTAATGTAGCGTTGCATCACTTTCTCACCATGGAATCCTCTGCAGTGAATGGGTGCCGTCAGAATGAGAGCCCAAACATCACAGTAATCAGTTACACAATGGTTTAGACAGTCTACTAATACTCCAATGACTGCTAGTTGACATGTAGTTGCAAAGTTACTTACTGTAAGTCAAAAGTCTAAAGTGGACTATCGAAATAAAGTGTTACCCAATAATCCACATGACTCCAGTCCATCAGTTAACTTTTTGTGAAGTAAAAATTAGCATGTTTATAAGAAACAAATGCACCTTTAACGTGTTTTTAATATTCCTTTCTCCAGTAAAAATCCATCTTGTCTAAATGAGCAAAGGTCAAGCACCATTTACAAAAATCAGTGTGAAAAGAGTTCTAAACAAATACCTGAGTGGATATTAATGTGAAAGGGCAACAGGAGAGACTTTTTTTTACTGAAAGAAGCGTTATTTTGAATTATGGGCTATTTACCAGTTTAAATGTCATAATGATGGATTTGTTTCTAACAAAGCATCTTTTCATTTCATGTCATTTGATGGACTGGAGTGATGTGGATGACATGTGGATTATTGTGACTGTTGTTTTTACCAGTTGTTTAGACTGCTACATTACGACAAAATGCTACATTTCCCCAAATCTGTTCTGATGAAGAAACAAACTTATCCACATTGTTCATCAAATTTTCATTCTTCAAGAGAAACATGCTTGGAAGTGCGTCAGGTTTATTCAGATCCTTTTGTTGCTGCTGTAGCTTTCTTTTATTTTAAAGTTAACAGTTTAAGTTTAAATTTAACTGATGAGCAAGCTGTAATAGATGCTTTTGGGAGATAAGTGTCTGTCAGTACTTCGGAAGAACAATAAAAGTATGAAAAATGCATGACTCCGTACCGTTCCAAAAATTACAGGTGCACAGAGTGAAATTATATACACACAGATTGCAAAATGCAATGCAAGAATTTATTTTCTTTTCTGTCTTCTTTATATTTTTTCTACTGCAGTTGTGAGATAATGAAAAATGTGGCTCTGTTTTAACAGTTAAAAATACACGGGTTTGTGGGCATGGTGTAAGTTTGCTTTCTGCTGACAGTGAGTGGCATGTTTTACATTTTTGTCCCATCAGCAAGTCTGCAGGGCTGCAGAACCACAGTAAACTGAAATGCTCAGGCAAATGAACAGGAAGTGCCTGTGGAAAGGATAGTGCTGTAACAAAGCACCCCAATAATGTGTGCGTCTCCATGCCTTTGTGGCCCCTGCAAAATGGAGTTAAATGGATTTAAATGGGCTCAAATGCACAATCATATGAGCTCTGGCCCTTGATAGCCTGGAGAAAAGGGACTGATAGAGCCCAGTCTGATACATGCTGTGAGGGATGAAAGACTGATGAGAGTAGAAGAACAGAAAGAGAAGGGCTGATGGGAATGGGGCTAAAATGGGATTTTAGACTAGTCATGTAGTTAGTGAATCTGCACTTTGATGTAGACATTTAATTATAATTGCCCTGGAAAGAGGAAGGGGAATGTCAGCGGGAGCACATTGTTAATTGTGTTTGCTAAGGCAAGCATTATCATTGTGTATATGAGGATTTAGACAAACCTTAATATAACCCTTGATGCATAACTCCATTTATGCTGCAGACATAATTAAAGCTAGACTTTAATGGCACCTTTAAGGTACTAATATGCAGGTTTTAGGGGTAAATAAGGTACAAAAGTGTAGCTTTTAAATAAATATTGTCCCAGTCACAGCTTTTGTACCTTTTTTCTGACAGTGTACAGAAACCAAAAATGCACATACTGTAGATTCATGCATGCTTTTTTAAACTACACACACATTTGGCCCTGGAATAGAATTTAAATAGAATTTATTATTTTGTAGACTAACATTATTCTGTCTATTTTGTCATCACATGTCAATTGATATTTAGCATTGTCTGTAATTAAAAAAAAGGAATAAATAGACAGGCTCTTTTGTTTTGATGATGGATACTTTTACATTTTGTTGTCATTTGACAAAATTACAGCTTGATTAGAAATTACACACAAAGATATTCCCTTAGCAAGTGATATTTACCTTGATTTGTCTTGTTCTTAAGATGTCACATTTCATATCTCTGGGACATTCTTCACTGACACTGTTGACTACTTGTAAAAGGGATATTTACACAAAAATTGAAAATTCTCTCATCATTTGCTCACCTTGATGTCACCTCAGATGTGTACGACTGTCTTCAAACTGTCTTTCTTCAGATGAACATGAGTGAAGAGTTTTAGACACATAATCCATATAATGCAAATGACCTCAAAAGTTGACACTTCTAAAGCAAAACCACAAGTGTACATGAGAAGAATACTAATAATTTCAATGCACATGTAAGAGTTTACTGGAAACAATGGTATATTATGTAAAATATGTTTAAATTTGATCACTGGTTGATTGATTGGGGTTGTATGATTTACCATTGGGTTTGCTTTGTATGCTATTTGAAGCATCAGCTGTGTGGTTCCTTTGTATTATATTTCTTAAAACCTAATTTAATTATCTGGAGTGGCCTGATGGTGAATAAATGATGAGAGAATTTTTGGGTGGAGTATCCCTTTAAACAATTCTTCAGCAAAAATGTAAAATTTATTATGGGTAAATATGTTCAAGATGGTCAAAATCTGTCATTCTTGATCATTTTATGCAATAAAATTTGATGCAAATTTGATGAATTTTATGTAAACTGTATATATAATATAATATAAATATATTTGTTTACCATATCTTTAAATGTAATAATGATTTATTTTGGGATTTTCACGTTGTTAGATTAAAAAAAATCTGGGTCTGTGACTAGGCAAACACAATAAAATCTGCAGTGCAATTAAAGTGCATTTGGAAATTAAATGTGTGGCATGAAGTTTTCATATGCAGTTTCAATGTGCATTTTAGTTCCCTCATCAAAAATCTAGTAGTATTTTTATTTATGAATTTAGTTTCTGTATTATTATTATTATTTATTATTGCGGAAATAAGCAGAAAATGTGTTCAACTAAAGTTTATGATCCTTGTTTGTGTTCATCATGATGAATTCTGAAGCTTAAATACAATCATCATAAGTAGAAATCCAGGCATAGGCTGTAAACAAAATATTCCAGTGCTTCAAAAAAAACATTTAATTCCCTGAAGGTTTAAGTTAGAATAATATATGAGAGCACGGATATAAAAACAATGAATCAAAGCGAATAGCGAGATGAGTTTACCTGTTCAGCATCATAATGTTAAATAACAGTCTCCACTTGTTAGCAACTCCAGACAGGTAAAAGTTTTGAAAAATTACAGTCAGGGGTGTATTTTATATGGTGGAATAAAATGTGAAAATATCTTGAGCTAGTGTACATTATTTCAGGCATTCAAACCAAAACCCCATTCAAAAAACCTATCGGCTAAATTCCGTGCAGTGCTCTATTGACTTGAACCTGTAACAAAAATCTATCAACACTTTAGCTTTGTGACAGCAACTTTTTCTACAATCGAGCATCACTTTCTTTCATTTTCAGTATCAAGTTCTAATCAATGTTGAGTTATTTCAGTGCAGAGCAGGTGTCTTCTCTGACTGTCTGTGGCTAATGGAAACAGAAAGGGTGTGTTCCCCAAGAGTTCATTGAGATTCGATCTGTGTGCCAGAGTTCCCTTGAATTTGTAGTACTCCCTGGGGTGTCTCCTCTAATGGCTGGTGAGTCATACTGTGGTACAGGCATTATATTCCTGTGAGTTTGCCAGCTCAATGCTCTCTCATCATTCACAAAACACACACACACAGTTATTCGAACTGATGGTGCAACCCCACATTAACCACATCTACAGCACCCGTTCAAGCCACACACACACCTCAAATAAATAATTACTACCCGAATTGCGTGCTTGTAATCTATGACACCTTTTTTTTTTTTTTAAAAGCTTTAATGATGGCCAGAGGATGAAGTCGTCTTTGCTTAATTTAAACCGTAATAAACTCTCCATGGCATATGTCATGAGTCATCTGCAATAAATCTGCATAGAGAATGTAGTCATAATGTAGTTATTAAAATTCTCTCCTTTGACTGTACCCTCTTGCTGCAGCTCTCTATCTGTCTATTTCTGTCTCCATCTGCAGTGGATGAACAGTGTGTGACTGTAAGTCTAGACTGAGCTCCTCACAGTCAAACAGAAAATTACTGAACGGTGACGAGAGCTTCAGGTAGAAATACAGATTTTATGAAAGGTCACGGTTTGCGTCTTTACAGTCAGCGTGAAACTAAACTGATCATATTTGCTTTTTAAAAATGGATAGTCGTACTAAAAATAAGCAGATAAACATAAAATTTAAATTTTTGGGTGAACTATCCCTACATCAACATTGATAATAAGAAGAAATGTTGTTTGAGCAGCAAATCACATGACGTTGGAGTAATGATGCTGAAAATTCTGCTTTATTTTAAAACATATTACAATAGAAGACAGTTACTTTAAATTGTAATAATTTATTTCACAATATTACTGGGTTTTTGACCAAAATTGAATGCAACTTTGCCTTGGTGAGAATAAAAAATTTAAAACAAAATACATGAAAAAAACACTACTGATCCCAAATTTTGAAAAGTATTGTACAGTACATATATTGGAATACAAAGCAATAATTTTAAATAAAACAGTTAACCTTAAATTGGCATAATATTTTACAGGATTACTGTTTTGACTGTGTTTTGACCTAACTGAATGAATGGAGCATTGGTGAGGACATAAAAAAAAGTGACCAACTCTAAAATTTTGAAACAGCAAGGTACATATTTTCAGAAACTAGATTATTTTAAATTGTAATAATATATCGCAATATTACTGTTTTTTGATCAAATAAATACATCTTTGGTAAGAGTCAGAGACTTCTTTCAAAAACAATAAAAAACATTCAAGTGACCACAGATATTTCTTTTCAATTATTCCGTTTATCCGGTTCACATTTTTCATTGCATATCCTGTTTCACTCAAATACGCCACATTACGGAAGTAAAATGGCTTGATTTTAATGTACATTAATTGATTTGATTACATTTTATGAGCACAAACCCAATATAACACGACCTCACTAACAGTTTAAGTGTTTTTCAAATGTTAATTGTCCGTATTAATAATTCAACATTAAAAACGCAACTTTGACAGAACACATTAAGCTAATGGAAAAGTTTGGACAGAATAGAATAAACTCTGATTCGGAGCTTAGGGTCTTTCAGACTTTCAGTTCTTTTCAATCCAACTCTAAATGTGCAAGTGGATATGGCATATCCATTCTTTTCCAGTCTTGTCTCAATAGACAAGTTCTTGATCAGCTGAGCCGTGAACTGTCACTATGTTTCCACAGAGCTTGGAGGAGCACATGGCCTTCATCATGACCGTACCCACAACTCTGGCCATTTTCCTCGCCATCTTCATCCTCGTCTGCATTGAGTCGGTCTTCAAAAAGCTTCTCCGCCTCTTCTCCCTGCTCATCTGGGGCTGTCTGGTTGCCATGGGTTACCTCTTCATGTTCTTCGGCGGGATCATCTGTCCATGGGACCAGGTGAGACTTGAGTGACAGTGCTTTCATCGCTCTCCTTTTCTGCGCAATTGTTCTTCGACCTCTATGGCTATCACTTTTTAATCAACCTTTTTATCACACCGAAGCGCTCTGAATTAAGCATTCGGCATGCATAAAACACGACTTGCCTCAGTGCAATTTATATATGTAGATGTGCGAGTAAATTACTCGAATGGAAAGCGCTGGCGGACGCAATGAGAGCGCTGCACAATCATGCAGATATTCACTAACACGGTGTCATTTTCCTCCAGTCATTTGCACAGTAATTCATGGATTTCAGTGTGCGAGCTGTTCTGCGCACTGAATCATTCATTAGTTCATTGAACTCCGCTTAACACATGATTCTGGCTAATGACTGTGACACAGTCTCAACATAAATGCATGTCTTGGAGGAATTATGACAATCGCTATTTCTGTCCGCCTCTGCATCCGTAAAATCAGGTATTAAACCGACTTGCTTGGCTTGTTCGCACACTTTGTTGTTTTCTTCTTCCCGCTCTGCGGGGAGGAGGGGCAGTCGGCCCAGCCACCACTCAGCAAAGATGGCAAAACATCCATGCTTTGGTCTTCTTTTATAAACAGCTCTTGAGTTATGAAATTACGCTGGCTGTAGGAGGAGAGATCGGCTGTTCCATGCACGAGTAAAATGCAGCTCACCCATGAGTCATCCAGGCTGTTTGCTCGACATGACTTAATAACTTAATAACTCAGATGGGCTCATTGATCTGGAAATGATGAGATATGCATATACGACACAAATTGGCTCTGGATCAAAGGGCGGCAACATTTCACCAGGAACTGCTTCAGTAAGAGCTAGGTGGCACTTACATGTCGTCCAATTTTAAGAATTAGCCATAAATATCCCCAGTATTCTGGAGAGGTTTCTTCATCAGAAGGAGGTTGTGAATAACATATTAATGAGTGGCCCAAAGTTGTGGTTGCCTTATTTGATTGTGCTTAAATATATATATATATGTGTATATATATATATATATTGTCGCGGTGGAGCCAACACAGACACAGTGGTAGTGACATCGCGCCTCGGAGAGGCTGATTTTATTAAATGAAAATAAACAAAAGTGACAAAAAGGGAAATAAAGTGTCCAAAATAAAAGGGGAACTGGTGTCCTCGTTGTGCTGCTCGGGTTCGGTGAGGGTCAGGCAGTGTTGAAGGGAAAGGGTT
>JAUMHI010000057.1:14938934-14953592 GCA_032359435.1 Enteromius unitaeniatus | reverse complement strand
ATATGTGTGTGTGTATATATTTTTTTAATAGAAGGAGTCTGGAGGTATTTTAGACTTTAGTTATAGAATTTAGTTTGCAGACATCCATTGTGTGTGTCCTCTGCAGTTTTTTTTCTAAGGCTTTTTAAAATTGTCTATATCGATATCGGAATTATATTGTATCGACCAAAAATGAAAAAAAAATGTATATTGTGATATAAATTTTTGCCATATCGTCCAGCCCTACATTGAATTATCCTAAACATAAGTATCCACACATACAATAAACTCTAACTTTAAATTACCATATAAAAAACAAAACATGAATCCTTAATCAGTTACTGGTCCTTATATTGACTTCCACGGAGGAAACGCAAAACATGGAAGTCAGTGGGGACCAGAAACTGCTTGGATTCAACTAAAAAAAGAAGCTCATATAGGTTTGAAACAACTTAAGGGTAAGTGAATGATAACAGACCTTTCAAGATTTATTTTCAGCACAGCCATTGACTATCCACAACACCAGACAGTGTCATGCACTGGTGCCATTCTTAGTCAAACATGCAGAGCCATCTTTGCTAACCCAGTAATGCCAACCCCAGCCAATGTGCTCATGCAATCTAGACCAGAAGACTATCTTTAAATATATTCTCTGATACATCTCCGTAAGAGTGTATCTGCAGACGAGTGCCAGTTTGGCATTCAACAAAGCCCCTGCTCCCTCCATTAGTACTATCAACTTCCTCGATTACACAAGGCCTCAGACTCGCTGAGGTACCGCTTGGGCTTCTGCGCTCTCCCTGGCAGTGTCTGGCATCTAGGCAGGCTCTATCAACCCTGGCACTCAGGCCTGACACCTCAATAACCCTCTTGATCACAGCAAATCGAATAAGCATAATAAGGTAGTCAATAGGTAATTTATGGTCCCATAACTGGCTGGAAATATGGCTTCTCAGGGATAAGCAGCAGAGAGGCGGCACTCAGACTGGAGTCAGATGCTTCTTAATGAAATATTTCTCCTCTTTCTCTCTGCCTCGCTCTCAGAAAATAGGATCGCTTTTCATGTTAGGCAGTGAAATGCCTCTGGATGCTTCTGCTGGCATGACTCAAGTAATTTTTTCTTTTTTTAAACCTCAAGTATAGAGAGTCTAAATTTGGCCTACTGTATATGATTGCAAACAAGTTTTCTGTTTACATTTTTTTAGGCAAATAAAAGTAGTAAACTTGATCTTTTACAGAAAATGATTTCCCAACATCAGAAAGTGTGCAAGCATCAGTAACAAAGTGGCATGGTTGCACAAAAAAAATATTAGGATACCTTAAATTGCACAACAGCAAAAATGACAGATTAGATAATTACAAATTACATCAATTATAAAGGCTAATTAATTAATATTAAGTACGACTAATGCTTTTTATATGATCATTTGACCAACAACATGATAATAATGTTTCCAAACAAAGTCAAGAAATAACCGTTTTATCTAAACATAATACATGATAATGGTGCTTCATTCTTGAGTGAATCAGTAATATGAACAAATCTTTTGATTGACCACCACAACGACTCACTGATAAATGTCACTCATTTTATTCCATGAAGTAACAGAACAAACTAAGACAGACTCAATCCAGAAGAACTGTGGCAACGTCTCCAAGATGAAGAAAAAAAAAGTGGAAAGCTACTTGAAAAACTCAAGTGTACCTCAGAACAGAAGCAGTTTTACCAAAAGCTGTAATACCGAATATTTATTTGCTTTAGCTAATAGAAGTTAATTGATTCATTAAATCTATTTATGGCATTATTTTTGAAAGCATCATCATTTTACAGCATTTTTACACAAGTGTCTAAAACTTTGAACAGTACTGTATCTTTCCAGGTAGGTTTTTTTTCTTCATCTTGGAGATGTTGTCACTGTCATTGTCTTCTGGATTGAGTCTGTCTCAGTTTGTTCTGTTACTTCATGTCATTCCAGACAGACGATGATGGATGATCAGTTCTCTGTGTGGAGCACTGGCTGTTGTCAGACAATAATCTCACTGCATTATTACAATTCATGACAAAAAAATTATGTTTGGAAATATGAACTGATATTTCATATTTCCGTTAGACACACGAACGCAAAATATAGAAATAACCCACTTAAAACCATTTTTTGTTGGTGAATACGAGTGGCTTAAGACTTTTGCACAGTACTGTATATATATATATATATATATATATATACACACACACATACACACACACAAGATTCTAGATACATTCGATTGTAGAATAGTTTTTCAAAAGTGCAAATACGACAATACCTCAAACTAATTCCAAGTACATTTGTTTTTACAACTGCCGAGCTAACATTTACTTTCAAAAAGTAATAGAATTATGATTTCAGCAAAAGTGATATGGATTTTATATTAAAAAAGAGGCACCCCAGCAATGTTGGAAATACTTGCCACGGGCAGGGAGTAATGCTCTGAATTTATGTGTAACATAAATCCATCAGGGAAAAAAATACTTGAGCCCGAGTCAATGGTACAAGACCAGAGAACACCTTTGAAATCCACTGGATAACAACTTTCCCAAAGCTCTCGGTGCAGGCTAACAGGGGTGAAAGGCTTCCATCACAAGGGCAGGGAGAAATGCTAGAGGAACGGCTTTTGACATCCACCTGATTTAAGGGTTGTGGAGTTTTTCTGAATTAATAAACGGCTCTGCCCCTGAAAATAGGGAATCTCCCCAGTTAATAAATATGGCAAAAGCTAAAATAAATTCAGCGCAGAGCGCAATTTATTTCAGACCCAACCGAGGTGTGATGACAGCTTTGGGGTTTTGGGGACGCTCAGAAAGCCTGTATTTACTGGTGAGGTGAAGAACCATGGTAAAACATGCCACGGACAGTATTTGTCACCGGTCTCCCGCGTTTAGCTGAAAATGAATCCGTTGGACATAACAAATGGCCTGTCGTACACCGCCAGCATAAGACGCTTTCTTGCACGCGCATGTATGATCTATGTTCATTTTCTGATGAGTCCTGCTGCATTGCTCACTCCGGTTAACATCGCACCGCGGTCAATAATCAACTCCCGTCGGGCTGTATTCCTCCCCGCTTTCACCGTGCATTAAATCTCCAGCTTCAGAGGAAAGGAAAGTTCACATGTTTGATAAAATACACATCTAAACCAGTCAACCAGTGGCATATTGCGTTGCATCGATCGCCTGTGATTGATTCTCCGAAGGGAATCTGACATGGATCAATTTTGCATTAAGAATTTATGTTCTTGAGTCGTAGCGAGCAGTCTTGATACAGAGATCCATTTATTAACAGAGATAATTGAACTATAGCAGTAAGTAACAAGGAAACGTAGCTTATCGGCGAGGCACCCAGACGAGACTCTCCAAGTCTGAAAAGCAGATGAGATGATAGCAAACCTCGCTAGACTTTTTCCCTGCAGGTCACAGGGTCAGGTCTGTTTGGATAATGACTGCGAAGGGGTGGACATGGGTCAAACTCCACCGGGTTAAAGGATCATTTTGATAAAGTAGCTTCTAACGATGCTTGCATGCGCAAACCTGAGCACTAACAGAGATGGAGGTGGATCGATACAATGTGAACTTCAAGGGAGGAGAACGATGTGAAATTGGATGTGTAATGTATGTGCTGAATGACATTTTAACGCATGTGGACACGTACTGGATTAAAATAAACTGATTTATGGCTTCCTATGCAGGATATAAGATGCATCATGTAAAATAATAACACAATAATCGTTCTCTTAATGTGATTATCCACATCAGGGGTTTTCAATCTTTCAGATGCCACGGACCCCCAAACATGAGCACCCTTGTGCAAGGGACCCCAATTCTAAAATGAGTTTTTAGACCCTATTTATACTGTGAATAATAATAATGTATGCTATATGTTTCAAATATGATGTAGAAAAAAATTTAGTTTCTATTGATTTAAGTTACAAGTATTTTACTTATTATAATAGTCTACTGTTAAACTGCATTTATCTATTTGTTCATTTTACTTATTATATTACTTAATTTTTAAATGTATTAAATTAGTTAAAACAACATTTTATTTTAATCTTACATTTTTATAACTTTTACAAATTATTTTACTTCATAATGTTTCTCTAAACACATTTACTTAGTTCTAACAAGTAAATAAATAAATTTATTTTTACTTGTTTGTTTTATTTTATGTTTTTAAATCCACGTGTTGTGTGTTTGAATACTGTTTTTTATTTTTTTTCATTTATTCATTATACCTATTTTAATCTATTGATTGCTATTTTATTAAAATGATCAAAATGAACAAATAAATTAAACATCTTGTTTCTTTTAACAACTTAATTAATTATTAGTATCTATCTATCTATCTATCTTTTCATCAATCCATACATCAATCCCTTTTTCTCTGTACATTTCTATGGCCCCCTAGAAGTCCCTTGCGGCCCCAGTTTGAAAACCTCTGATCCATGTCATATATTAGCACACAACACTAAGGAAGCAGAAGTCCATTCAATGAGCTGCCTGCGGGAAACCGCAACAAGCAATGTAGAAGACAACCTGTTATTGCTGACAGTACAGTTCCTCCAATTGATGTCTATCATAAAATATTGTGAACATCCCAGCCTTTGACCTCCAGTCTAGCCCCATTGACCCCGCTGTATCCTCTGGCTGCTGACGGGCAGAAGCTTTAAAAGTGCAATGGGCTCGCGTCCCATGGGTGCACGTATCGATACGGACAGCAGGAAATTTACCGAGGGCTTTTCACATCGTAACGATGAAGAAGTGCGAGAGGCGTCCATACTGACCCATTTGGAGAGGAACAGCCATGGGTTGAGTGGCGGTAAGGTGTCTATTTGGAAGACTGACAGCCCAATCAAATCACCGTTAATCACATACGAACACCTCGTTAATCAGAAAAAGTGTCAGGACTAACGACCGGACAACCATGGGCAAGAAAATGTACTTCCATTAATAATTTGGAGCATCTCCAGCAAGCGAGTTTAAAAGTTGAACAGTCACACTTCTGCGGACGTGGCTTTCGGGGATTTTCCACTTGGTGCAGCAAGTTCGCAGGCCGTGTTTGAAGAACAAGAAGAATCTTCGCCTTAAAGAGCGAATGAAAGGGGGCCGATCTTGTTTCATGTGATTTGTGTGGTCATGAATAAAAGAATGAGTTTGCTTAAGCCCCCTTGAAGTTATGGGTGGTTTTACCATTTCATGCCTGTAAATCAGCCTGGAATATTTGTATGTTACAAGGCCTTCACAACAAATCCAAACAAACGCTATGGTAATATGGTAGGAGAGCAGATATAATTTAAATTCTTTATTTCATGTCCTAGGCTGGTATTTGCAAATCAAATAGGTGCACATGTATGCGCGCACACACACACGCACAAAACCCACACAAATGCATGCATTAGCGTCAGCATCCATACATTAATGCCTTCACACATACACACAAGCACATAGCCATTTCTCTTATTTTCCACCCACGCATGCACAATCTTGACATTGGTATGTTGTTGCAAAGTGTCATTCCCACACAAGCTCCCCGACTTGCCAATCAAAGCTTAAAAGGTCACTTTACCACAATGTACACAGGTGTTACCCACAATGCCATGAAAGGCGTGCAGGTTTGTCCTCTTCTGAGCAAGTGATTTGTCTAGCAGGAACCATACGAGGACATTCAACATTTCAGCCTAGATAGGCGGATTGATTGCCCAGCAATGTATACATGGCCAAGAAAGATTGCCTGTGCAGAATAGAATGCTTAAAAAGGCTTTTCATTGGTGGGAAATATAGCAGATTGGAATAGCTTGTTCTGCTATTGCATCACGGAGAGAAAGATGCACAACAGAACACAGAAAGTGAAAACTGGAGTAAATAATAAGCAATTTGAGTAGGGTTTTTTTTCTCTCTCTTGTTTTGCAAAGTTTTTAATAATAATAATAATAATAATAATAATAATAATAATCGCGATTTATCACATTCAAAATTTCTTTCTTTGTAATAAATGTGTGTACTTATATATATATATATATATATATATATATATATATACGCACATGTGCATATTTAAGAAATATATTTATATTTATAGATGGATGAATAGATAGATTGATAGAAATAATAGCAAAAAACTGTTATATTTTAATTATATTAAACAGATAAAAGTATAAAACAAATTTTAAAGTTTCAAAAATAAATAAATTACAATTAATAAAATTATTAAAAGGAACAAAACTGTTCATTTATTTGTTTACTTTAATAATTGTAATACAATTCTATAAATAGGAATAAAAAATTTTTAAATAAATAAGTAAATAAATGAGCAAACAAAAAAATAAAAATGATTAAAATAATTTTAAAAACAGTAATATAAAAACAAATAAAAAATGAAAATGTGATTAAAACAAACAAGGAAAATATATACATTTATTTTCTTTCCTTACAAACTGTATATATATTGTTGCTTGTGGGAAAACTCACCGCCATGATACTTAGGCTTTTGGGTGGTTGGGTACTTTTTTTATGCAAAGTGAGATTAATATCAAAACACTTTTTTATGATTTTGTTTTTTATGAAAAAGAGCTGCTTAGATTTTCTGAAGAAAATATGGTTGATATAGTGCTTTTATACAGGTTGCTAAGTGGTTTCTAGATTGTTGCTAGGGTGCTCATATGCATACGAATTTAAATTTACCACACTAACACCTGGTTTCACAGACAAATCTTATGCCTAATCCCAGGCTAAAATGTAAATCTAAGTTTCAATTAAAAGAAACCTGCACCGACTGATCTTAAAACATGTCAGTGCTTTTGTTTTGTCTCAATATAAACACCAGTATAGTTTTTTCCTAAAGCATGTTTAGAAACATTACGTTAATGTCCTAATTGAACTATAGCCTAATCCTGGCTTAGTCTAAGCCCTGTCTGTGAAACTAGACCTAAGTGTTTCGCTTAGATGAGATTTAAGTTTTCAAGTTGAGTTTCCAACAGTGAGGTGAAGGACAGCACAAGTAAAAGACACCAGAGGCGAAACAGCTGAGCTCAAATTAGTGTCTTCATTTAAGAGCTCATCAGCGAGTTGATGTGAATGCGGTGTGAAGGCTGACCGCTGCTGGGTGATGCTAATGTTAGAGCAGGCTCGGCCTCTAACCGTTCTCCGACGAACACTGGTGTTGATGTGCAAGCAGCTCCGTCGTCCAATCGGAGTAAGCGTCTCTCTATCAGAACCTAATCCTCCACACACAGCTGCTCCTGTGAGATTAACACACCGCAAAAACGCCATCACTCCCGCTTTCGCCCAGCCAGAATCATGGCTGAAATGAATAAATTAAAGGACGAGATTAATGTTTGTTTGTTGTTTTCTTTTATCCCCTTCTTTGCTGTTGGCAGACATGCTAAAGCATTGCTTTTTTGTCAAGTGCTTTGGGGTCTCGCTGGCCCAGTATTGGAAGGGCATATGAAAATGTGGATTTCCCAGCATGTTTGGAAAGGGCATGCTTCGATTTCAAAAGCGAGAGAGGGGGGGGGACTCATTCCTTCGGCGGCATAAATGTGCGATGACAGGTTCCTCGCTCGCTTCTACCTTACCTCACTACTACAAGGCGCTAAGCGCAAACAGAGGCTAATCAATTCCCTATCATGCCCCATAGATCACTGTCCAATGCTGAAGACGTGGACAGACTCTTTATAGACTTCGATGTGCCAACAGATTATTGCTCTTGTTGTACCTAAGGCTTTACTTCATGCCACTACCAGTGAAAGTGGGGGGAACAAATTGTACACACACAGACAAAAAGGATTACGGCGGCGAGACTCAAGATGGTCGTCAAAGACGGAGCTATGAGATCGTGCTGACAGCAAAGGAAATTGTACATCTGATATGTGGGAGTCTGCAAACACTGTAACCTTTTTGGTTATTTTATTATCTTATACCTTTTTTGTGCTTTTCTCATTTTCTAAGAAGTGCTAACTTCTTTGATGAGCACATCGGCGGCAAGCGTTGCATGAAAGCTAATAAATGTTTTATGTACAGTACGACCATAATGCTGTTAATCTCAGAGTTCATAAAGGGAACAAAAGAGAATATTAGTCACTCACAGACAGACCGACCTAAGGTTATATTTTTACAAATGATAAATATTTTACAATAAGTTGGATATAATTTTTTTTTCATTTTTCAATTTAATTTTTAGGCATTATACCAAAAATTGATGTACAGTAAGTGTGTGTGTGTACTTACTTGTTTATGTTACATTTTTCTGGCTTGCGGTCCCCACAAGGGGAAAGAAAGAAAAATAGTAAATTATGTTTTTGTGAAATTGTAACAATGCAAGCATGTTTTCTGTAAGGAGAAGGTTCAGAGTAAGGGTTGGGTGAGAAAAAAATAAATAAATAAAATAAAATGTGGTCAGTATAAAAGTTATGCATGTGTTTCAAAAGCATCACTTTTCAAATCTCCAAGGATATTAATATTATTTGAAAATCACATGATATTCTTCTTCAAAGTAATTGTGCGAAATTACGCTTTTTTAAAATCTATTAATTTGTGTGAAAAGTAATGAAAATGGGTCAGGGGTGAAAAAGGTGAGAAGGGTGCTCAAGGGGTGATGTCTCCTCTGATGGGGCCGGGAGGTGGGGGGACTCCCACAGAATAAATATTTTGGCCTCATTAGTGGACATGCTGTAATTTAACTTGTTTATTCTTCCATCATGATTTATACCCAAGGGGGTTTGGGGCAAAGAAATCAACAAAATAAGTATTTTCTACCATTATCGAAAAACACACCATCAACTCCAAACGCTATTTGCTATTGCAGAGCATGCCAGGAAAAAAACATTCACTTTGCCAATTTTACAGTAGCCAAATAAGTTGAATGGAATAATAAGCCAAGCACAGGTTCTGAAAAATACTGTATTGACATTTGTCTAAAGGCATATGTACATCCCTTAAATAAAAGGACACCTTTTGCCCTTTTACTGAGACCTTGCCCTGCAGTTGAAGCCACGACCAATTCCAGCTGCATTTCAACCCAGCATCCAGCTGTTTAATCTGAGCTGCATCGTTCTGCCCTAACACACTAAAATAATGTTTGTATTAGTATTAACGATACTTTAGCATTATATGTAACTTACTCTCTTAAGGGTACGTTCAAATGAAGTGTTTAAAAACGCATGGAAAACGTGCGTTGCTTCTTCCACCAATTTCACGATTGGGCACTCGCGCTTCTGTAGCGTCTGCTGTTACTAGGCAACCATGAAGGCGCTGTCAGTAACAAAATAATTTCTGCTTTGGACTACACGGCTCTATTGAAAATAAAGAGCTTGCGCGCACAAAACACGCTGCATGTGAACGGCCCCTAAGCCTTTTGAGACACATAAACACCATGAAATTAAATTGTGGATCTCTCTCCCCTGCCGTCTTCTCCCACGGGAAGAAATGGTGCCCTGGATGTCAGTGGATGGCGCGCAAGTTCTATGAACGCGGGCCACTCAGCTTTCACCATTTAAAATGGCTCAAATCCACTTTATATTAAGTTTTTATCAATCAATAAATATATACCATCCAAGACTGACTTTTCCAAGACCCTATCCCCCACCCACTCAAAAAGACTTTCTCAACGGATCTACACAATTTACGTGGGTCACCTGTTTTGGCTTCAAAATGGCGAATTTCGCTGAAAGGTGAGAGATTTACATGTCTGATTTCTTTGTCATACTGCAGTGATATGTACTTATTGGTACATATTTCGTGTCTCGCTAAAAAGTGCACCAAGGTAGGTTTATTTTAATGAAATATGTGTGTTACTGTGTTGATTAGCAACTTGATATAAATCTGTCGTGAAGCAAAACCAGCAGAGATCCACAGAGTGTATGTGGAAAACATGTTTGTTTCACTGAATGTAAGGCAGCCAGAGACCGAGATCATCGCTGAGCAAGCCAATACATTAGCACATTAGCGTTTACTGCTCAAGCAGTATGACTGATTAATTATGTTTTTTCAGGGATCATTAATATTTCCAGTGCCGCGTGAACTTTGTGTCCCTGTGGTGAATTCTCATGATAAATGATAAGGCCATATATTAGGTGTTCACATATCACCCCAAAACGCAACTATTAATCACAACACAAGTTCACACACAGACAGGTTTGATAAATTACTGCGACGTGCGGTCATGGAATAAAATGAAAACAAACAGGGACAAAGGTATTAAAAACGCTAACAACATGCGTGTGGAAAGAGGCCAAAGTAATAAGCAAACTTTAAAGACCACAGTAGCCTGTACTTGGCTTGTCTGTGCTCCACTCCATCATGTGGACAGTGTTCCTGGCGTCATTTTTGTAATCAGAGTTTGCTGATGTCCGCATGCAATCTAATTGATCTGAAATGCATTTCCAAATCGGTCCTTATGGAGAAATAAGCATTGCAAAAGTCCTTATTAAGAATTTATGTTCTAACTACTGCAGGACCAATAGATGCCCCAAAAAAGTTCAAGAGTGGACCTCAAGGAAAGATCCTCATGGATTGTCCTCAATATGTCAAACACTGAAATGAAAAGAGCCTTGTTAATACCTAATGACAGCTTCGGCTTGATACATTAATTTGAAAATGTCTCTCTCAAGCTGCATTCATAACATACTGTGGCTTTCAACCTAATCTAGTTTTTCATTTTATTAGACTTACGGAAATGGGAGTATTAAGTCCAGGCGTTGATAGCACACTCTGATCAATTAAAGATCACGGAGCATGTATGGTGAGGTCTGGAATTTCAAATCAGACACTTGGATGAAATTTTCTAGACTTTATCTGGGGTGCTTAAGCATTAGTACTACGTTTGCATTTACTTATTAACGCATCCAAAATTAGTAGAGCATGCTGCTAACAACACCAAGTTTAAAGGACTGATTCACATATGGAATAAATAAATTGATTCCCATGGGGAATTATTAAAAGGATAAAAAGCTGTGAAAGTGTCTGTGAAAGTGCATGCAACATGAATGTCTTCATAAGCACAATTTGTGCCCATGAAATAGTGTGCAATAGGGCTGCCAAGTCCACTGTTTTCCCACAGAACTAGGATACGTTTAAACTGTTGGTATGGGTTGTTTTGTTTTCTGATAAAATGCTTGTTTTGAAGCATTTTATATCACTGATAAAAATGCTTGATGCTAAGTTTTATGCAGCAGGACCAGTGCTAGGGAGCCTTCGAGCTGTTTTGATGATATTATGGGAAATGCGTATTAATTGGTCACTGGGCTTCTTTCGGGCTATTTTTGACTGGCCATTGGGATAGTTTTATAACGCAGACCTGGCAACCCTGGTACACATATGTATAAAAAAAATATATACATATAAAAAATTGAGAAAGGGGTTTTGTTGCCAAGAAACACTAGCAACATATAAAAAACACCTCAAAATATTTTAGCAAATTTATCAGCCTGAAAATATAAATGCAGTCTTGAGTTACATATCGCATCACCAGGGGTACGCTGATACCGAACGCTAATGGTACTTGACACTCAGCACATTAACCCTGCATGAACCGAATAGACATGGTACATTACAGTACGCGAGTGCAGAACGCTCTCTAAATTAACTCTGAATTATAAAGAGAAAGAAATAGCGGAAAGGAGAGAGAATGACAGGAGAGAAGGACAGAGAAGGGCTGCCAGCGCTGCTTTAGACAGCGTTAGGAAACGCGGACTGACAGGTGGACCCGGGAGAATTGATCGGCCTGGATCCAGCTGTCAGAGGAAGAGCTCATCTGGCACAAGCCAAGTCAAACCACATGTCAAACAGTCAGACTGAGAGGAGGAAAGATACATATGTGCAAGCCTGTACAGCTGTGTCTCTCTCCGTCTCACCTCTGGTTACTCTCCTTCTGTTTCACTGATTTGTTCATTTAAGCCTGCGCATGCCAAAAGTGACGTGGCAGTGTGCTGTGCCTTGCTTTGTGAAAAGGTGCGTGGTGCTTCCATTCCATTGGACGAATCCAGATGCAATTCGCTGAGAAGATGCTTTTTTCTGCTTTTCTCCCCTAAATTAGCATTTCACGTTTTAGAAGCTTCAGACTAAATTTGGCTCTGGCAAAACATCTACTATACTAATAACAATAACAATAATATTGTATAATATGGGTTTTAAATCAGATGTGTGGAAGGTTTAATCATTTTTTGTTGTTAAAATTTAAGTTCCTGTTTCAAAGTTTACAGACAGATGGCTAATGTGTGTGCCATTGATATGTTCAATGTTCCTGTAAACTGTTTAATAAACACTTCTGGCACCTTTTTTGACCCTCTTAATTAGTTTTGTCTTTTATGTAAATGATTCAATAAATACCGTACCGAGCCATTCATACCAAGGTATTACCGTACCGTAAAGTTTTGATACCGTTACATCCCTAATACATATGCATATTATACACATATATTATGTAAATAAAAAATATTTTGGATGTGATTGTTTGACTAGTATTTACAGTATATTACATTTATATACCTACACACACACATACATATACATATATATATATATGCGTAAGTGTAAATTTGGCAAGTTGCAACTTCACTATAACTCCACTTATACACACTGTATTTTCTATACACACTGCCACTTGTCATTTAATAAAAAATGGTGTGCAGAACCTTAAGTTATAAACAGAGAGGTATGAATGAAATGCACCTGAGCTTCACAGCAGATAAAAACTCTCAGACTCTCTCCTCTCTCTCTTTAATGAAAATAAAAAGCTGATGAGATGTGATAAATGATTTGTGTTGTTGATCTGCTGGATATACTGTCAGGCCAGGCTCTCTCCAGAGCTACTCTATCTGTCATGAAGGCAGGTCTGGATTCAGTGCTGAGGGAGACTGAGAGAAAGGAGAGTGAAAAAATGACACCAGTGCTGGAAGGAAGTCATTCGCTATGATCCTGTGGATGTTTCTTAAACGCAAGCATAAAGAACTAATTTTATAATCATCTTTCCATTCTCACGCCTGAATGTCAGTTTATTGGCTTTAATGCAAATTCATTCAGCTATGATAATAATTACACATGTGGTGCATCGTCTGGCTTTTGATAGAGATCATCCATTAACTCAAGGGTTGCCACTGGTGCCCCTGAGGTTCAGGCGATGCCCTCTAGTGGCTGCTGCAATTAATCAAGCATGCCAGCTTTCTCCGAGCCACACAAACGACAACAAATATTTCTGTATTATCAATAACCTACAAGATAACACAGCAAGAAAACAGTCTGCGTGACCACAGGGCATCGGGGGAAAGTGGGTCAGTAGTATTTCACAAAATATAATTAAGTGCTTATAAAAGAGAGGAGAGAAGATGGATTTTCTTTGTCCCTGAAGAAGTCAGCTGGCACAAAAAAAGCCGTTTGCCTCTTTTTCTATCGATCGTGGGAGGTATTGATTTGTTGCTAAGCCTGGTGAGTTTGTTTAAGGTGGATCTATGGGCGTTAGGTGAACTATCTGGCAGAGAAAAGCAAACAGAGTTGATTATGGAAGGCCGGGACACTTTATGGAATGCAGAGTCTAGATATTGTTTGAAATCCTCTGTGTGAGTGAGCCTATTGAGAAGATCTTACTGCAAAATGGGAATGGACAAATGTTCCTCCAGTGACTGCATAACAAATGGATATCCCATAATGATGATTCCATTAGAATTAAGTACTTCAAATGTAATTACTGTATTTAAGATAGATGATCATGTCATACAGTAGAGCAAGAATAGAAATAAGAAACCCTAAAAAATCTTAAACATTGGTTTTATTTTATTTTCCTTGAGGTCTTCTTATGTTAGAAATATTACTTTTTCCAGAAAAATTTACTTACTTTATATTCTTGTATTCTTCTTCTTCTAAAACAATTTTATTTTATTTTATTTTATTTTATTCTTATAATGTTAATAATAATAATGTTATTTTAAAAGGTTATCTTACATTTTTCATTTATATTGTTTTAGAATTTCATTATAATTATGCTTTTTTTTTAATTTATGCGATTTTTCCATTACCTATTTTCTTTTTTCCTTTCTTTCTCTTTCTTTATGTATTAACTTTTTGAGGTATTTACTGTTTGAGGTCATTAGCTGTTATAAAGACACCTGTGCACCCCACAATCAGCCAAACTCTAAGTACTGTAGGTAGTACTGTAGTACAACATGGGCAAAACCATGAGCTTTCAAAAGACACAAGAGACAAAATTGTAGACCTTCAAAAAGCTGGAAAGGGCTACGGGGCAAATGCCAAGCAGCTTGGTGAAAAAAAAGAACAACTGTTGGAGCAATTGTCAGAAAATGGAAGAGGCTAATAATAATTATAATAAAGACTGTCAATGTCCCTCGGACTGGTGCCCCATGGAAGATCTCTCCTCGTGGGGTATTAATGATGCTAAGAATGATGAAGAATCAGCCCAGAACTACACGGGAGGAGTTGGTCAATGCCGTGAAGAGAGCTGGAACCATCGTTTCCAAGGCTACTATCAGTAATACACTAAGACGTCATGGTTTAAAATCTTGCATCTCATGGTTCCTCTGCTTAAGTCAGCCCATGTCCAGACCCCTCTGAGGTTTTCCAAGGACCATCTGGATGATCCAGAGGAGTTATGGGAGAAAGTCCTGTGGTCAGATGAGACCAAAGCAGAACTTTTT
>JAUMHI010000057.1:14918420-14934117 GCA_032359435.1 Enteromius unitaeniatus | reverse complement strand
GGATGGATGGATGGAAAGAAACAATGATTGATAGAACAGAAAGATGGATGGATGGATGGATGGAAAGAAACAATGATTGATAGAACAGAAAGATGGATGGATGGATGGATGGAAAGAAACAATGATTGATAGAACAGAAAGATGGATGGATGGATGGAAAGAAACAATGATTGATAGAACAGAAAGATGGATGGATGGATGGATGGATGGAAAGAAACAATGATTGATAGAACAGAAAGATGGATGGATGGATGGATGGATGGAAAAAAACAGAAAGATGGATGGATGGATGGAAAAAAACAATGATTGATAGAACAGAAAAATGGATGGATGGAACAACAGAATGATAGACAACGACACAGAACAACCGAAAAATGGATGGATGGATAGAAAAGCTAAATGATTGATAGAGACAACAATGGATGGATGGATGGATTAAAAAACAGAATGATTGACAGAACAACAAAGATGGATGAATGGATGGAACAATAGAATGATAGACAGAACGACACAGAACAACAAAAAAATGGATGGATGGATGGAAAAACAGAATGACTGACAGAGAGAACAATGGAAAAATGAATGGATGAATGAATGGATTAAAAAAAACAAATGATTGACAGAACAACAGAAAGATGGATGGATGGATGAAACAATAGAATGATTGATAGACAGAACAACAGAAAAATGGATGGATGGATGAATGAAGACAGACAGAACAACATAGATGAAAGAAAGATGACAGAACAAAAATGGTTGGATGGATGGAAACAGTGTGAATGACTGATAGACAGAATAACAGAAAAAATGAATGGATGGACTGGAAAACAAAATGACCGATAGATAGATAAAACGACCGAACAACAGATAGATAGATAGACAGCAGATCAAATGGCAGTTTTTCTGTTTGTGTGCCAGTCACGTCTCTAAGGGCCTTTGCTCATATTCAGACTCACAGCAAATGTTTACCCAGGTGAAGCCAGAAAACACTCCATCTGGCAGAGCTGGGCTGTTAGCCGGTAGCCTACTGCTAACTGATTGACTTCTGCAGCCACACTTTCCCTCCCACTTACTGTATCAACCAATATAACACTTCTTGAGTACCGTGGTGTTAAATGATAACTTGCCAAATGACTTATGCAAGGACACTGGATATATATCTTGAAGAAAAAATACATTTCCCTAAAAACATTTTCCATCACATTAATATGTTACAATATTTTATATAAAAAAATATTTATTTATTTTATATTAGGTTAAAAACATATTTAAATGCAATCTTGAACACATATATAGCTCAATAAATCTATATGGCCTAATTTTTTATTTATTTTTTTTATATGAAAAAAAACAAAAACAAAGAAAAAAAAAACATTTTTACTGGTGTCTCTAAAAAGACCCAATTCTGTTTCAAACTGTAAGGGAAAATTATTGAAAGACAACCTGTATAACTGATGAAACGGCATCACTTAAATCCCTTGAATTAGCTATGCTGCAAACAACAAAGCTGTCTGCTTGAAAACATATGGTCTGTCATTAAAATATATGGGATGGTGCTAACAGTTTGCCGATGTTTATTGCTGCCTGGTGGTGGCAGGAGTTATGTACTGTAACTTTAAAGAGTGCTGATAAACCCAATATCTCGCGGCAGAGCCATTTCTGTTTCAAGTGGGAGAGATTACAAGGCCAAAAGTCCATTTTAGTAACTAATGTTCGACTCTGACAGGGGAGGCGAGACAGGAAAAAGGCGGTTTCTGATATCTCGTCCCCACCTCGACTTCATTATTCTGCCAGATACTTCATCGCTACCTTCCTCTCCCCAAAAAGAAAATGATGATACTTTATCAAAACCTCCACGCACGCTAATAGACTAATTTGTCTGTTTATGGCCTTCTGCAACCAAATTTGCAGAACATTTGTATCCATAACCAAATACGTGCCTGTGATTTTACCTATATCGATACGGCTTTCCCGACTGCGGCAGTAATTAAGGTGAGGGCATGCACTCATTACCGGCCACTGATGAGGGTGCGCTTCGGTCGTTTACGGGCTCAGGTTGACACGACAGGCTGTGCACTATGGGGGGTTGGACTTCAGATCTAATGACCTATGAGGGCGATGTTGGCTTTTTCAATATTTTTGCAGTCAGCATGGAAGGACAGCTCTCAACAGATGTGCGGTCTATTAGAGAAGCTTCACTTCCTCTCTCAGTCTCTCCAGTCCTCCGTCTCCCTCCTCTCAAATGAAGCCTGTCTTCCAAGCTGTCTGAGGGAATGTCAAGGTAAACAAAATTATGCCAACAGTAAACATGTAAACATTCCGCTCTGAGTGGCATGACCGTTGCCGAGATGAGCTTGTGCCATCCCAAAATGCTTGTACTTTTTAGAGAGATAAGAGGAACAGAGCCTGTTTCTCGAAAAGTCCTGTAAAATGACTCTGTTTTGGCAATTTTAGCAGTGACAGGAAGCAACTCTCTTTTTTTGTTCAACTGAGCATTACAGGGATGATGTATTTATGTAGGCTAATCTAGAAGTTAGCATCATCCTGGTTCTCTTGACAAACTTATTGAAGAAAATAAGCTCTGTGACATGCTTTTCGATTTGTTCATCACAATGCACACAAATGCATTTGGAAGTATAAGTACAATCTCCTACAGAAAAAAGCTTGAAGGGGTCATCCGGTGCCACATGCACTTTTACAAGTTGTGTGGACTGAAATGTGTGTTGGAAGTGTGTGTACACAACCACCCTACAATGATAAAGATCCATGATTCATGGATCCATGAATGTATTAATGAACATAGCAGTAGTCATTTACCCTGACATCGGAGTGACTGAAGGATTAACGTTATGTTTGGTTCTGAAGGGAAATGCCTCCTTGATCAACCCGAAATGCGTTTATGTTCGCGCAAATCATTCATGATCCAGCTTCACCTACAGAAGCAGTGAGTATAATGTCTTTTAATGAATCTTTGCAAATCGTCTTTCCTAATAATGTGCTAATTATTTCTAATAATGTGCTAATTATTTCTAATAATGTGCTAATTTCACTATGAATACAGCTAAAAAAAGATCCTCTGAGAGTGCCTCAGAAAAGAGGGGCGGGGTCAGCGGCGCTTGTGAAGGTTTAAAGGGGAAGTAGACAGAACTGAGTGATTTCTAAAGAGCTGTTTTTGACAGGGTAAAATGAATGTTTCTTTGAGAAATCTTAAAACAAACTATTTTATAAACTTTCCATTAAGATCCTAAAGAATCATATTAGCTTGTGGAAAATTGGCTTTGTATGACTCCTTTAACATAGGCTATAAACAAACTACTCAATTAAAGAATGATAGAACAATTTACGGATGGATGGAAAAACAGAATGATAGAACAGTAAAATTTAATTAAAAAAATTTCTTACATTTAAATTGTGCTGTTTGAGTAACAAAACGGATGGATGGACAGACAGACAGACAGATGGAAACATCAGAAAGACTCATGACAGAACAATAGAAAAATGGATGGACGGATGGATGGATGGATGGAAAAACAGAATGACTGATAGATAGATGGATCAACAATAAAATGGATGGATGGATGGGTGGACGGACAGGCAGACAGATGGAAACATAAAAAGACTGATAGACAGAACAACAGAAAAATGGATGGATGGACGGACAGACAGACGGATGGATGGAAACATAGAAAGACTGATAGACAGAATAACAGAAAAATGGATGGATGGAAAAACAGAATGATTGATAGATATACAGATCAACAATAAATTAGATGGATGGATGGTTGGATGGACAGACCGATGGAAAAATAGAAAGACTGATAGACAGAACAACAGAAAGATGGATGGATGGATGGACAGATGGCCCCCAACTAGGAATAAAGTTGGATGGAAAAACAGATTGATTGATAGATAGACAGAACAATTAAATTGATAAATGGATGGATGGGTGGGTGGACAGACAGACAGATGGAAAAACAGAAAGACTGATAGACAAAACAACAGAAAAATGGATGGATGGATGGATGGATTGAAAAACAGAATGATTAATAGATAGAAAGAACAACAGTAAAGTAACTGGATGAATGGAAAAACAGAATGATTAATAGATAGACAGAACAACAGTAAAATGGATGGAACAGGAACAGGAAGTACTAAAATGAGTTTTCAAAAAATACATGATCCTGCAGGATTCTATAGTCTTCATTCTGTGAGTGACAGCATTCAGAACAGCCTGCAGGCCATGTGAAAATATAGAAATACTGTTGTGAGGTGTCCACAAACATATCAGCACAATTACAATCACAAATGTAGCACAAATTATGACAAATAAGAAATTAACTGCCCTGATAGCCCCACGCATTCATCTGCTCTACACCTGGCATCTAATCATCCGGTCAACACATGGCTCTCCACCATCCATATCTCAATTGTAAAAAAACACCTCCACATTTCTGATAAACCTTCTGCTCGCATATTTTCTTTTCTCTAATGTGTAATATGATTATTTCCACTAACATTAACAAGCAGAGGAAATGAATTACTTATCAACTTAATGAACAGTTTCTTTTTCATAATAAGATTAATAAGCAGAAGCAATTGCTTTAACGTCATACAGGAAGCACAACAAACCTTGAAAATTAATTTAAAATGCAGCAATGATATGTGTATCTATTTAAACATTGCATATTTATTTTCTTGCATATTTTAGCAGGTAAATCCTCTTGCTGTCTGTTCAATTAATGTAGTTACAATTAATCTACTTGAAGATCATCTACAGTACAAGTTTGGTAAGGACATCCAAGCAGTACAGGCATCCAGAAACATGTCATTATTTACTCACCCTTGTACGGAAGCCTATTTGTACCATATAATAAATTAACAAATAAATACATAATTGTGATTTTTTGTTTTTGTTTTTGTTTTGAGAAAACTATCCATCCATTCATGAACGGTGTAGCAGAAACAGGCTTCTGAACACGTGCGTTGTTCCAAACTGTGTGAAACTGGTTTGGAACTAAAATTATAACAATTTTCATGTTAGGGTCCACTATCTCTCATTTTTGCTCAGTAACATGAAAATGGAATAGAAAAAAACTCTCATCTAAAAGGACAAATCATCTGTCAGATGTTGAAGTATGCACATAAAACGTACAGTTTCCAAGTAGAAAAAGGCTTTCATTTTTCTCCAGCTACATTCTCTCTCTCTCTCTCTGAGGCCTGCTGGCCCCAACTAGACAGCTCTGTTATTCTTGATGTTGTTTTCCCTCCTTTTCTTTTCTTTTGGCCTCTCTCGCTCTTTCTTCGCTAGTCTCCCGCTCCTATCATCTGTAAAAGACAGAAAAGATCCCTCCCATGCACCCCTCATCTCTCTCGTGTGCAACACGAGTGAGGATCAATGCATGTCAGTTAGGAGAGACAGTAGTGTGACGCTGTCACCCTCCCCTCCACATGACCTGTATTGGTTAACCTCTTGTTCCCCACGCTTCGGGTTCACAAAGACAGCCGAGGGTGCCTGTGAGCATGTGTATGATCTATGTCATTTTTGACACGTTTCAAGAAGACTTCCACGTACATTTATGTTTGTATTGTCTGTTGTTTGATATTGCCGGGGCAACCTCTTCTTGACTGTGTACATTTGAAATGATTACATCTGCATACAAAAAAAAAAAAAAAATGCTCCATAAACATCCAACACTTCATTCCCAAAATAAGGGGGAGTTTGCATAAAAAGAATCCTTTTTTCATAATTTACTGAATCTTGCATCATGCTAACCCCATACATTTTCATTCATCTGAAAAAGCATTTTTTTTTCTTCACACAAGGTGCATTAGTAAAGTCAAGTATTAAAACGACAATACACCATAAAAACCCATTTAACACATTAAATTGATATGAAAAGTATCAAAAGTATTCATACCCTTGGTACTAAAAATGTACTTAAAATCTAACCTTTCATCTGAGAAAAAAGTCTCATTATGAAATGTATTCTCTAACACATTTGTTTTTTAACATTTTTACTTTTCTTCAAAAAGAAGGCATGTACAAATTATATATATATATATATATATATATATAGTGTACAGTGCGTGTGTGTATTATATAAAAATAATATTAATAATATGAAATGCCAATCATTTCAAATTGGGCTTGCTACAGAGAGACACACAAACACACACGCGCAGACAGACACACACACACACACACACACACACAAATACATTTATGTTTATTATATCCTGCAGAGCTCTGAAGCTGTGCAATTACTTCCAAAATAAGAATAAGGAAAGCCTCATTACATC
Organism: Enteromius unitaeniatus; assembly: GCA_032359435.1. Taxonomy (NCBI): domain Eukaryota; kingdom Metazoa; phylum Chordata; class Actinopteri; order Cypriniformes; family Cyprinidae; genus Enteromius; species Enteromius unitaeniatus. The sequence continues at coordinate 14,927,817 of JAUMHI010000057.1, read as the reverse complement.
ATATCTAGGCATGCAACCATTTCCAGGTTCTTCATAGATCAACAACACACTTCACACTGCCTGAGATGAAGTTGACTACACACTCTGAACCTGGAACTCAAAGCTGGAAAATGTTTGATCTCACTTTAGCTGTGAGAGTTTGACAAGCAGTCAACTTTAGTAAACAGCAGAGTTGTTTGGCCCCTGCTTTTTCTTTGTTGCTTACTGAAGCTTCAGGATGTGTGACAAGATTTCTCTGTCTGCTGTTTCCATAACATATTAAAGTCAGTCTTCTCTTTCTTTCTGCACGACCTGCCCCAATCAATAGCTCGCTAAAATGCTATTTCCATCTGCAAGTCTCTCAGAGGGACCCTTCACCAGGCGAGGGAGGCCACATATCATTTCAGCTCTTGTACAGCAACAGATGAAAAATCTGAGGCGACTGTCAGCTGGTGATATTGACTACGAGTGAAAATGTGATCATTTTGTATTAACGCGCCCCCCAGCACCCTGTTCTGTCAGCCCGGCTCTGGGAAATTAATGCCTTCATATTGCACTTAAGAAAAATATAGAGCCGCTGCTCATTTGCCACCTCCCGACAAAGAGGTGCATGCCATTCACGACCTCATAATGACTTTCAAAGGGGGCACATGATCTCTGGAATTAGATTAAAGTCATTATTTAACAAGAAGGTCTTTTTCTTTGAGTATGAATCCCGCTCCCCACCCTTTTTGGACTATTTATTACTAGTGGAGACGTTGTTGTAATGAAGCGCAGGGTTTGGCATTTCAAATATCAATTTCTGCCAATTACACTAGCGATGCTGAATGGGAATAGATAGAAGCGGAGATAGGGATGCCTCTGGAAAAGTCCTGACTATTATGATATGCAAGACACTGCTTAGCGCTTACAAGAATGAGGAAAGGAAAGACAAAAAGACAGAAAAAGGTTAGATTTTCTAGTAAAACAATTAAAAATGTATCAACATGACAAAGATGGTTTGATTCTGTCATCATGTACTTACCCTCGTGGCATTGGAAGCTCCATGCCTTTCTTCTGAGAGATAATATTTTTACATTTTGAGATATTTTGAAAAATGTCACAGTGAATTGTTGTTATTAAACATTCATTCTTATGACAAGGATCTTAAATGATGTACTGTACTTAATTAGTAATGCATGAGTAATACATGACAAATACTAATGCATATAAAAATGGTGACGTATACACAGTATATGTAACATTTTGGTTACGAGAGCCAAGTATCAAAACAAGTATTTGATATAAATAATTATTTATTTTTTACTAATGAGTTAAATGTACAAATAATCCATAATTTACTCTTTTTACTAAAAAACAAAACAGTGTAACTACTGAATCCAGCGTAGCTCACTTGACAGACAGATTTACAAAGCTGCTGACCGATCCTGACCGCCATCACTTGCCCACAGTGTGACAGCATGTGGCACATCCCATAATTACCGCCCGCAGTCAGAGTCACAGAGCAGACCTACGCATCCCCAACTCACAACCCCAATCTTGGCAAGATTGAACACTGCCCCTTCAAAAAAATAACCTGTGGCGGCCGGTTATGAGGTCCTTCCTGTTCCAAATTTAATAAATCCTCAACAAGCTTTCCACAATACCTCCACACTCTCTCAACTTGCCTACAGCTAAAGTCCACTCTTAGGTAATAAAACAAAATCCTGAGAGGACGGCAACGGGACCACAAGAACAGGTGACACAAACTGGAATACTGTGTTTGTTTTCCACTGGGTCTGGCCTGCATAAAGCTCATAAAATGATTGGCTTAATATACAACTGGAATGAATAATAAATGGACAGCTGACAATATCTGCAAAAACGGTTTCATAAATGATGCACTTATGAAAAATAAATGGCCCGGTTCATTTCCTTCTGTCATTGTTTTTCATGTTTTGAAAGTTATCTGAATAATCTGGTGAAAAAGCAACTTTGTAATATCCGCACTGGTTTAGGGCACCCATTTAAAAAACTAAAACGTTCGCTGGCTAAAAGTACAGATGGAGGAGTGAATACAAAAAGGACAGGTTTTGCTACACCTTTGCAACCCAGCTAACAGAAAACATTCTCAGAATATATAAATGTTCTCTCAAAGTTATGAATAAACACTCTAACAATAGTGTTAATAGAATGTTCATTCCAAATTTATTTTCACATTGTTCATGCAGTATCTTTGTTTTATATCAGTATATTTGTATATTTGTATAATATCAGTATATTTGCCTAATGTTTTTCAAATGTTACTACTTCATTCAGATTATTCAGAGAACACTGAAAAGTAAAGTTCCCATTATGTTTGCAAAATGATAGTCTCAAGTCAAAATAGCTCATCAACTAGACTATTGACATTGCCCAAGCCTCGTCTTCTTACAGGCTTCTTACTCGTCTTCTTACAGTGGCGTTTGTAGATTATTACAAACGCCACTGGATGCGTTATGATTTAGTTTAATATTTATGGTATTGGTTTTTGTTCAGATGTAATCCTAAGCATACTGCCTTTGCAAGCATCACAACAACAAATGTGTATAATAGCATACAATGCTCTTCTGGCATGAAAGCTCCAGTATGTTTTTTTTTTTACGTGATAGCTTCAGTATGCTTTTACTGTGCGAAGGAGAGTTTATGTGCGAAGCCCCAAGAGCAACAGAGTAAATCAAGCTAAAGGCTATTTCACCCAGACCTTTTCAAAGGGTCATGAAGGCAACACAGCCATCAAGGCTCGGCTCGCGCTAACACTCAGTTCACAGTCGTGCAACACACATGTCACAGCGCACCTCCATTCTCAATTTTCTCCACACAGTCGACAGGTGAGAACGGCTCTCCAATCTGCTATAAATCAGCCACTGGAGGTGAATTAAACTCAGCAGAGTCAGTGGAAAAAAGTCCAGTGGCTTTCAGACGCCAAGCTGGTGAGGTGTCTGGTAATCAAAGGGATCTCCCACTATAGCGTTTCCAGGAGTGACCGTGCTGTAATGAACTCTGTTCAGCTGATGTTTAAGGCCTGTGAATGTAAATGATCAGATGAGTTTGTAGTGTTAATATAAACCGTATTTAAATATTGTATCATGGACCATTTCTGAGTATGGGCACAAATATCATCAAATCTATTCATATCTGCAATAAAAATGACCGAACAGGTAAGGACATGCAGAATAAATAAACAAATTGCCCAATGATGAAACCCATGACCTTTGTGTTAGCACCATGCTAAACGTGACGCTAAACTAAAACGGTCGGGCAAACGGCCTTATGGACGGGCCTTGGTCAAAGAAAACTGCTATGAACTCCAGACCTTCAGCCATCAGTGTGAAGGTCTGGCTACGCGAGACTACACATAGCCAGACTATTTCTGTCAACTTTGTCCGCTGGCCAAAAACAAGTCCAAGACACCATTTGACTGACAGGAAAACTAACCAATCATTTTTTGTTTTTTGGCATGTCATGTTTAGGGGTGTGGAAATGTCACCACAATAACAGACTGGTGTGTAAAAAGATTTTACATACTTTTGAAAATCCAGTGTTTAGTTGATACTGGTCATTGTCACTACTGTAAACATGACAGCGTTCTTCTTTTGTGAGGGATTTTGACGTCACAGCTAACCTAAGACATTCTGGATGAAAACTGGGAGGCTATTGACGGCCAAGTAAATTACACTGTCAAGGCCCAGAAACGTATGAAAGACATTGTCAAAATAGCCCATCTGCCATCAGTGGTTCAACCGTAATGTTATGAAGCGACAAGAATACATTTTTTATGGAAAGAAAACAATAACAACAACTTTATTCAACAACTCTCCTCTGTGTCACCTTCACATTACTGTAGCGCCATTTTGAGGAGTTTGACGTCACAGCTTCTTTGTTTCCAGGTGGACCATTAAAGAAACATGACACACACATCTCCTGGAAATCCTGTATAAGTTAAACCAATCCAAAAATCCTGAAGTGATTCCAGATAAGTGTGCCATATGCATCAGACGTTTAGCCAACGGTCTGTGGGTGCTAACCTAATTTTACCAAGGGCAATATGTCCCTGGGTCAACATCCCTGGAACAAGGTTGTGATTAACCAATCAGATTTGAAGAAAGAGTTCACAGTTTTTGTGAAGTTTAGGCTATCATTCTATCATGATCATTTATCATCTATCATTTCCTCAGATTTTAGGCATTAATCATGAATAAGGTTAGGTTTGGGTGTAAAGATATGGTCAGGACTATGTTTTTGCATTAAAATGTTGTCCCAGGGTCAACAAAATATGCTACACATTGAATTTAGCAAAATCAGGATGTGAATCCATGGGCGTGACATCTGAGGCTGAGACTAGCACCATGCTACCTAACTTGCTTATTGCCTACTTACTATTTTAATGAATAAGTACAAAGTATGCTGTGTATACACAGTATGCATTAAAGAGCAAGCTAGTGTTCTCCTCAGCCAGCAAGACTGTGTGTCTGTGTCAATATTCACTCATAAAGTGTGCAGAGCAGTGTTTTGGTCCAATATTAAACAAAGGCTAATTAAACAATCATTGTAAGGCCGTCCCTTTGAGCCCTGTGTCTGCTGTCCCGCTGACTTTGTCACACCAGTCATCTTGGTCTCTACCACAAAGCAACTCTCCAGGCTCCGGATTCAGAGAGAGGCTTTACCCATAAACCCCTGCTCCTTCCCTCTGCCCATCTCCACAAAAGAAGAAAAAGCAGCAGACATCAAAGCAGGAAGCCTTGAGAGTGTTCGACTTAGAGAGCCAGCTTCACAGTAATTTACCGTTTGGCTTCACAGACACAGCACACTATCAGCTCTGATGGGGGGCTGCGGATTGTGAAATGCAGCCTCAAAGACAAAGACGTGTTAAAAGTAGATGAAAATGTGTCGACCGTAAACTTGAAATGGATGCTGTGTAGGCAGTTACTGGGGACAACTTTGAACGAGTCTTTGGTTATGACTTCAGGTTATCGCAGATGTAACATTAAGCACATTTTTGGATATCTATTACAGACGAGTATGATGGGAAATACCCATGACTAATTGTTCGCTATTTATGTTTTTATTCTTAAAGGGTTAGTCCTCTTCAAAATTAACGTTTTGTCATTAGTCACATATCCTCATGTTTCCAAACCTCGGAACACAATTTAAGACATTCTGAATGAAAACTGGGAGGCTATTGACTGCCAAGTAAATTACACTTTCAAGGCCCAGAAACATATTGAAGACATTGTCAAAATAGGTAGGAGAGGAAATTAAATAGGTGGCACCTGAAGTCATGGCGCATATAACACACAAACAGAAGTACAGAGCAAAAAATGCAAACATATTGAACAACGGAGTTGTTTTGCTTAAGCAAGTAGCGATGTTTTGAGGGTTATGGTCTAATAGCATGCAAACATGACCATCTTTCAGAGTCCTACAAAAAAATTCCATTTGTGTCAATTGATCTGTTATTCTTGAATACACCAAAAACCGTGCTATGGATGAAAACACCATCCTGGCGGACCAGAGACTGAGTATCAGTCATTGTCAGCCAAGCTTTCCTGCCCCTTAGCAGGAAGTGCTTAGCTCACATGCTTAGCCGAGCGCACGATATCCAGCAACATTTGTCAACCACCACCCTGTGACAGATGTATGTTTTACATGCCATCTCACCAAGCATCCGACAACAGATTCCGACGGCCGGTTCGACAAAAAAAATAAACAAAGCCTCAGCGAAAGGTCTGCTCTAGGCATGCGAGAGTGAAATTTAATGGAAGTTTGAGAGCAAATGGCCTGCGCTTTGCCACACCCTGTTATGTGCCAGCGGCGGCAGTGGTAGAAAGAGCCACAGAGATGGAGGGAGAAATGAGGAAAAGAGAGAGAACCAGAAATATTAAAGCAGAAGGAGAGGTACGGTGAAGGAACAGCTCACTCGTTTGCTCAGCTCAGGATGGATGTTTCCCATCATGCAGCTCAATCACCCACCCAATGATTCATTTCACAGACACTTGGGTAATTATAGGAGTCAGCTCCTCACCCCCAGGAGAGAGAGAGGGGGACTGACAGAGGAAGTGGAAGAAACAGAGAGAGAAAGGCAAGAGCCTGGATGAATGATAGCGGGATACGAAGTGACTAACTGAAGGAGTGAGGGAGAGAGAGAGGAGTGTGAAGGAGAGGATGAAAGGACGCCGAGCGGCACAGATGTTCGGATGATGATGACAACATGTTGAATGACGTGACCAATTCGGACGAACAATGATTAGGGAATTTTTTTTCTTTTTAATAACGCTTACGGATTACCTTGTTGTGGTCATTAGGATGATACAAAGCCATTTTCCCAATCTCATTTACTTCTGCATGCTGTGAGAGTGAGTGTTAAATCCACATAAAAATAATTGCGGAGAGTGAAGGGAGGAAATTGACAGATTACGAAGGACAGACGAGGAAACACGAGACAAAAGAAAAGGAAAGGGGGGAAAGAGAGGAAAGATGGGGGCGAGGAGTGTGTCTGACAGACGGCCAGGGTGGCATGATGGCGGGGCGGCGCTGTGTACACAACAGAGGCTATTTCAAGTGTAAAAGCTCCCCCTGCTGGTCAGACATACAATTGTTCCTTAAAGTACTATGACTCGGAAGCTAGCCTGTTGTCATTTTTTTTGTAAATATTATATACAATCAGATAGGCAGCATCGATATATAAAACTCCACATTGTGAGGTGAACTGTTACTTAACGTGTTGGCAACAACCCTGGTGGCTAAATGGTTTGAACGTGCAATTATAGGCATAGAGCGAGCGAGTGAGATTCTGAATGAGAGTGGAACTTAGAGAAGGTTTCACCACTCCCACATACCCTGCAATTATCTCACGATGTTTACCGATATGAGTAGAAGAGCGGGTTCCCTATCGACTACAGCACAGAGAATAATTACTATGTTTTTTAAAACGTGCCGCAGGCCCGGCCATGGCTTTGTGTGCAAACGCGGCTGAAGCGTAAAAAGTGGTCATTGATTTTGCTGCTGTTTTGCTGTCAAACAGGCAAAATATTCATGTTGCTGGTGGCTTGTTAAAATGTATCAGATAGAGGCGGCTGACTAATTCAGTTCAGTGGACTGTTTAGTCATTGATTGTACTGCCACAGAGAAAACAAGAAAGCCATTAAGACTGAGACGCCCATTTGTTGCCCCTACAGAGAGAATAGCAGATTCACAATCCAGAAGCTCCATTTGTATTAGATTTACCAGTCACCGTACATGAAAAGGTCAGCAGGGCCACTGAAGACGGACCAGAGCACAACCTGCATAGAAAACTATATGCATTTGGTAGACAGAAAGGATTGAACATCTGACCCCTCCAACCTGACAGAGCTTAGGAAGTGAAGAGGTGAGGAGAAGAGTGGCAGATAATTGACAAATTGCAGATGAGCAAAGCTTGTGGCATCAAACAAAAAAAGACTTGAGACTGTAAAGATGCTTCAGTTAGATATTTAGTTAAGGGTATGAATACTTATGCAATTTAATCATTTTAGTTGTTTATTTTTAATACATTTGCAAAGATGTTAAAAAAACTTTTTTTGCTGTATAGTTATGGTGTGTGGAGTATAGATTGATGTGGAAAAAAGTAATTTAAAGCAGTTTAACATAAGGCAGCAACATAAAAGGTGAAAAAAAAATACTTAATATTGCAAGGCACTGTACTGTAGATAGATAGCTATTGGTAGCACCTTCATGTCTGTTTGTTTCTCTCCTTTGCCCTCATGTTGAATACATCTATATTTTTACTATGCTGGGCACTTTATGCATAAACATAAAGCTTTGTTAGATATTTCCAAGGCCGCAGCGAGCAGGTGCAGGGCTATTGTGGAGCTCACAATTTATCGCCGCTCCTGTGCCTAGAGAACACATTCAATAATGTGCCGGGAAGATTAATCCATCAAAACATACAGTATACACACAAACTCATGAACAACCATGCACACTCTATATAAGTGCAAGGCAATTTATGCACACAGCTAGCACAACACAGCAGTTCGGGTTGTAAAAAGACCCATTTTAGTCATTTCAATTCATATAATTAGTGCTTAAGCTTTTCAAAATGAAAGCTCAGCATTGTACATCAAAGGCTGTGGTTGACGCATGGCAGTGCTGCTCAAGGTCTGTGTAAAAATCAGCAAATTTTCTGTTCAGGGGCCACAGCTGGCCACTGAACTAGGAGAGCGGTAAATTGAACTTAACTTAATCTCTAACTTTCGAGACACATTGCTCCCATGAGCATAGCTGGACTGAGCGCTGGAGCAGATGCACCCAATACAATTGCATTTTAATCTGATCAACCGAACGATACAACTGCCCCCATTCCGAAGTAGCCAATAGAATGCGTCGGTCTGAGGCTATTAGTTTTTATTTGCTTAGGTTATTTAGCAGGACTGCACTGCTAAACAGTGCACTGTGCCCTATAATTGGGTTGCCAAGTAATAAGCAATATATTTACATATATATGGCTTTACGTAGGTATAAACAGTGTAGGTGACGATCAAATTTTCCAAAACTGTGAGGAAACGGTACTCTGGTGACTGGTGACGTGCTCAGCCTTTTCAAGCAGAATAACCCAGAGTCCGGACTAAACAGACCGCATTAATAACATGTCATAAATTCTGCTGTGCATTCCCTGGGCCTCCTAAAGCTACAGGCAGACACTGATCGGTTGTTCTCACTGACGCCTACGAGAGGCTCGGATCACCCTGGGGCTTACAGCTGGGCAGAATGGCAAACAAGCTGGTAGATTTATGAGACCTGTGTACGTACTGATAGATGAGATAAAAAATGCAAGCTTCAGGGCAGCACCGTAGCAAAACACCAAAGTGTGACAACAACAAAAACACAAGCATTGTGCCCCCCCCCCCTAAAAAAGGTGCTTTTTTCCTTGTGTAACAAGTAGTCCTTGCCAGAGGGTGGGTTTGGCCTCCTTCAGCCACCGTAGTACCATCTGTGGTTGCCACGCCCCTTAGGAAGCATCTTAGTGGCTAATGATTCATTGCTTCCCACGCAAACCCCTATAAAACTGTGTTTGTAGTAGATTTGGTGTATGGCAGGTTGTTGAGGTTTCTGCTGTATCCCCCAGGAAGGTAGGTGCAGTTAGTTTATTGTCTTTTACAAACTGGAATTTGATATTGGGGTAATGCTAATGCTATGCTATGTGAAAACAGGCGTTTTGAGGCATACCTGATGCGTACGGGTAGTGGGCTGCTAAACTACTGAAGGTAGTTGCACATTACTTTATTATATATCGTAGTAGCCTGTACGGGATGGGTTTTGTTAACATCTGCATGTCTCTAACAGAGGTTCGGGCATAGAAGACAGGAGTGTTTACGTTGCTGGCAGAAACTGGCAACGTGCCAGCAGCTCGTGAGGTTTT
>JAUMHI010000057.1:14867685-14905751 GCA_032359435.1 Enteromius unitaeniatus | reverse complement strand
ACTTCAGTTGTGTGTAATGAATCTAAAATATATGAAAGTCTAATGTTTATCAGTACATTACAGAAAATAATTAACTTCATCACAATATGTTAATTTTTTGATAAGGACCTGTAAATAAACAAAGTAAAAAAACTAGATATTGCGATATATCGATATCAATAACCGTGGTGTGAAAATACTAATATTGTGACAGACCTATGCACTGATGAAGGATATAGAATAACTTGTTTTAAATACATGTAAATACATGTAAATACTGGTATAAAGTTGAAGGAATTATTTTGATTTACATGGATTACTGCATGCATCGCTCGCAGCATTCTGACTGACTGAACTCCTTTCACGTACAGTAGTCCATCGTGCACTGTTAATGTTTACATTAGGGTTGGGTCGATAGACAGTTTCATTGACCATCGCCGATGGCCGATAGACATAACGATGCTGAGCCAGCATCGCGACGCTCCGCCCCACCGAAGCAGCAGCAACCAGTTCGCGAAAAACACAGCTATGGTGGCAAATCTTTGCCATTAATAAGCGAGGGCAGTAAATAATTTCCGCGACAGGAAAACAGATGTACATGGGAAGAAGCACTTGCGCACGATCACTCCTGCACTCAATCCTCTCTCACCAGCTTGTGCGAACACTGTTTTGTCAGTTGTGGGGCGGGGCTTGGTGTTTTAGTTAAGGGTTAGGGTTTGGAACAATATGGGGGTAAATGATTCATGAAAAAACAATTCATTTTGGGGTGGAGTGTACCTTCAAGACACAGTCATGATCAGTGTTGGGGATAACACATTACAAGAAGCACAATGCAATCAGATTGGTTGGTTTTCCAATAACTATAACGCAGCACAATACTTTTACATTTACAAGAAAATATCAGAGTTGCTTTTTCTAATAAGTAATGCAAGTTACATTTTCTCCATGTTGAGAGAAAAATCAAGGTTTTGCTTTTTGGACCTATCCGTAATGAAAGAACACTACTAATGCCCTTTACATGACCTTTAACTTAAACATCAGTCATCTTAATCTGGCCGATGTTCACAAAAGCAGTAGCACACTCCAGCAACATTCACATTGGCATTTGGGCTTGAATAGTTAAGGAACAAGCACCTGTGAATAAAAAATAAAATAAAATAAATCATTAATTCTTACCTTGCCCTTGAGCACCTGCTGAGTCTGTGCAGAAGATCCACAGGACAGAGATAATGAGGAGGAGCGAAGGCCAAGCTAGGATGGCAGTACACCTCGCTCGGTCTGGGTTGGCGGCCATGACACCATTGGTTACTGTCAGACAGAGTACATAAGTACATAACTGGTTTTATAATACATGCAGCATTGAATCCATAAATAATAATTAGTACTATTATGCATAAATTAACTCAAATAAATTAATGATTATTAATATTATAAAATTTGTATAATGTTCAGATGTCAAGGTCATATTTCAAATGCTACTGTAAATAAAAGAGAGTACAATCCTTTTTGTGTTGTGGGAACGTTGAGTCACTGGTTTTCCAAACCACAAGTTTCTGAATGTAACCGAGGCTCATTACAGGATAATTTCCCATTTTTCTTAATATCTCAAAGGAGATCTGAAAGTCAAGATGTGTTCTGATCCTACAAAGCATTATTTATTTAGTAAGAAACATCCAATACGTGATTACTTCAATATCCAAGGACTAATTCTGAAAGCTGCGTGCTATTTATCAGAAGCGATGTTCCCGCCATGCAAGACGTAGCCAAGCTTTCTTTTTTAATTCACTGAGAGTAAGACGACTGCTATGAAATATAACTCATGGTCTGGAATGTTCCACTCATTAAACACAAAGCTTTTATGAACCAACAATTCATCAAATTTTAACGATATGTTTGTAGAGTCGCATTCAGGCCTAAATTTATGGAGTTACCATTACACTTAATGAAGTATTATGTCTTTATGATACCAATGACTAAAACATGCCCAGCTGACATGGAGTGCGGTATAAGTGAAAAACTGGCAGAAGTTGCAGCTCACAATTATTACCGAGTACAATATGAAATGGAGGTTACTACGTTTAATATATGTGCCATTCCTCATTGTCATCTGTGGCAGCTCATGCTTTACATCATAAACATGCTATAAATGATTGCAGTTAATGGAATGCAAATGAAAGACATACTGTAGAACAGTATGCATGCAACATACATTACTTGTTATGTCCTAAAAAACAATTGTTCATGCTTTAAAACAATGCTTTCATGTTTCTAACATGCTACAATAACCACAGTTAATGCAATGCAAATGAAGGACATATTGTAGAATAGCATGCATGCAACATACATTACGTGTTATGTTCCTTTAAAAGAAAGAAGTAAACAAGTGCAGTTCTTTTCTTTTATTGATTCCTGTACTTGTGCTGTCTGATGTGTCTGTCAGTCTGTGCAATGATCAGATATTCTCTCTTTCACGGATACCCATCTGGGTTAGTCGGACCGGTGACCAGTGATGTATAATGCCTGACTTCACTTCGCCATCACTCACCCTTACACTTCTCAACATGCTTGCCTTGTAGCAAAGGGTAAATAAAATCAATAAGCCTCCATTTCACATCGCAGTCATTTATTTCTCCATCAATAGCTCCTCTACTGGAATTAAAATCACGGGCATTTGCATATACACAACTCAATCACCCTGTGAGTGTTACTGGGAATAGAGAAATAACTGTGAGTATTTTACAGTTAGTAGGCGTCACTGACACAGTGCACATTTCAATATAACATAGCTTTCTAATTACAATTTTTTTTAAATAAATTCTTCAAAAAAAGAACTATATGAAAAAAGAAAACAAATAAATAAAAGGGTTTTTTATTGTATTTTAAGTCATAAAATGTTATAACATATTTCTATAACATCCTCTTTGATGCTTGCAATTGAAATAGATAATTAAATAAATAGCACATTGCATTTTCTGACGCTGTCCTTTTTCTTAAAATTTAATAACAGGCAGACAGATTAATATTATTGTTCTTCTTCAAGTATTATTTTATTAATGTTTTAAATACATTACAAATATTAAGTTATTAAATTGACACTTTTCTGTACTTTTTGATGCTTAAAAGTGTAAGCTCTACTCTTACAGACAGATGATGATGATTGCGATAACAATAACAACAACATTAGCATTAGTAGTAGTAGTCATATACATTTAATATATTATTTTAATATATTTCTTCATATCTTTTATTTTCAAAATCAGTTATTACATTTTGACACCTCTGTTATTTTTAAAGCCTAAAATCTTTGGTCTTTGGTTTTAAATTATTAATTCATTGAAAAAGTTAATAATCTCTGATTAAAAGTTTTTATTTCCTTTATTTTAATTCACTGCAATTTCATGAACGATAAAGACAAGCATAGTCTCAAACATTTCTAATTCCATATACCCAAAGTAATGCAGGGTTGAAGTGTAAAAATGTTCATTTTTGCCTGAACTATCCCTTTAAAACTCTAACCTTGTATAGTCCACATAACAACAACCATTTGGTTGAAACCTGCTTTTTCATTGACAAAAGTAGGCGCCACAACGGAGACTAATTCCCCTGATCAATATCTACTCCCACGTTGGGCTACGGTTCAGCGTAGATGGCAGTGGTCAATGACTCTTTCTCAGAGGTCCGGGGGCAGTGCTGGACACAGGCCCGGGAGAGACAGATTGGTGTAGAGCGGGACGGCTACAGCCAGGCGCCTGGAATCCTGTCATCCTCTCCCCCCTCCTTCTGTCTGCTAGATCAACACGCGCCATGGCTTTCAAACACAACAACCTGTTTGAGATTAGCCATCAAATGGGCTGCTCTGCATAACGACAGCCTTACAAGCATCCGCAATTGCATTGCTTTTATCTTGTCATGTCAGGATGCCTTTAAGTAGGACGCTGTCTAAGGCACACACACCTCCATAGCCGATCCAACTGTTTTCAGGACCACAGACAGCAGAGCTGAAAGAAGAGCTGTCCATGGTTCTGAATGCAGTTGGATCGGTTCACGCTGTGGAGGTGTTCATACTGAAGACATGCTGTCCATCGTGCTGTCAGAATGTAATTACGTGGGAGTCTCAAAGTGCCAAGAGAGAAAAAAAAAAAATAACACAGTCGAGGTCTCGGAGGGCAAGTGTGCCACCGTGGATTTCACCAAACATTTCAGGCCTCTGCCAAAGAACATGATCTTCAGTGGCAATGCTGACAAAAAAAAACAATTACATTCTCCTCTGCTGTAAGCTTGACATGCTGTGATCATTTATTATAATTTTTTATTTTTTCCCTAGCTTAAATTAGGATGTGATTGCATTAGACACTAATGGAAATTTCAAAGTCATGTCTCTAGGTAAATCAGCAGTTAAATCATCTAGAGTATAGATGTCATAAAGATAGTAAACTTTAAAAGATGCCTCAGTATATATTAATTTGTCATCACTTGCATTTGAGACATTGAGTACAAATAAAAGGAGCTGCAATAACTTAAAAAAAAAAAAAGCTAATATTGCATAAATAAACCTAAATAAAATAAAATGCTATCATCACTATTATCTGGGACACAGAGTAAGCTTTCTTAAATTTAAAAATAATCGTATAAAAAAAAGGAGCAAATGTGATATAAATAATAAACCAACATAATAAAATGTATTCCTCTCCTGTAATCATAGTGGTTAATTTATATATATATATATATATATATATATATAAATTAATTAATTGCTATGATTATAGAGATGAATACATTTTCTTCATTAGAGCGGGATCAATGTCATATCAATGTTATATGACATTGAGACCCATTAAAATCTAAGTTATAAATCAACATCACAATATAAATTGCATTCATGATGCCTGGGATGAAAATAAAAACAATTAAATAAAATAAATTGTCAAGAGGTATTTTTCCATTAACATCATCATGAACCACTGCTGGTGAACAGGTGTTTTGTGTCATAGTTGCATTGACTAATCAGAAGCCAGAACTGGCCTGGCTTCTGAATCTGAATCTGATTTAGTAATTCAGCAATATAATTGAAAGTGAGTATCAGCATGTCTGTGATTCTATTCTTAAACAAAATAAAACCAATACATAGATAACTCACATTTCAGGGGGAAAAAAATTAAACAAATAATAATTAAAATTTTTTTAAAAAATTAATCTGGCAAGATACAATTTTTTGGTCCTCCACTAATCAAACATAGTTGCTTGGAGACACATATGCCTCTTTTGGAACAAACTGTTGTATAACATTTAAAATTCTTGGCCCAAAATGAGAGTTTTAGAAAATGTCTTCTAGTATAACTTACAGAGGATTTAAGTCCAACAACGAAAGTTGACATGTTACCAAAATCAATAATCTGACCCCAGACGCTTTCGCAGAAAACTGACAGATTACACACTCCATAAATGATTTAAAATAGCACATAATATCCAATCTAAAGTGCACTCAACAGTAATGTAAGACTAATATGAGGGCACGGTGACTGACTTCCGTCAACACGCCATGTGACAACTACATTAACACACATGCACACGCACAGATGAACCTCCTCTCACCCTGCTCACCTCTATCAGCGGGAACCTTCGAAGAAAGCCTTGAAAACGCATTGGCGATGTATTTCCCCCACACAAGGGAAGCTGCTTTTGGAATAGTCTGCGCACGGTTGGAATTCCTGCCCTCTCTCACACACAACTGGCAGAGCACTCTGCCTTCCTCCCAGGCTCATCCCATCTGCAAAGCGAGAGAGAGATGGAGCTCACAGGAGAGAGAGGGAAAATCCAGCCAGGGAGATGGAGAGAGAGAGAGAGAGAGAGATAGAGAGAGAGAGAGAGAGAGAGAGAGAGAGAAAGAGAGAAGGAGGAAAGGATGAAGCAAAAGAGAGTAAAAGAGGAGGAGAGAGATTGTTTCGATAATGCAGATTGTCATAAGAGAGCTGCATTCCTGGTAATCCAATAGAAGTGAAGTAAAAGCTTCTGTCATTTCAACAGACTTAATGAAAGCAATCTGATTAGGTGGCCCTGCATCTGCACAGCTTCCTTCAGACTCATTGTTTCAGATTTGTACCGGCCTGTCTCACTCTCAAATTAACTTGCCTTTAAATGTATTTAATGTTTGACTTGAATACTTACACAATTCCAACTTCGAACGGCTCGGTGGAGGGGAGTCATCCGACTGAAACAGCTATTCTTTGAGTGAAACGAAGCTCAAATCAACTCAACATCAAGGTCATGGGTTTGAATACCTGGAAACAAAAAGTGATCAAATGTATACCTGGAATGTGTTGAAAGCGGCTTTGGATATGTATATGCATACATATTGGATCAGATGTTTGGGGTCAGTAAAAAGCTGCTTTATTCTAAACAAATGCGTTTATGCGTTTAACAATATATCACAATATTACTGTTTTTTATAGTTTAACCATCTGGGCCTTTTCTGCCAGAACAGAACAGACTTTGCAGTTTTAATAATTTTTTTTGTTATTGGAATGAGATGACACTAAACAAAAACAAAAATTACACTTGGTACCTTCAGTCACACTGAGGGCTAAGGTATCAAGTGTGACCCAAAA
Organism: Enteromius unitaeniatus; assembly: GCA_032359435.1. Classification (NCBI taxonomy): domain Eukaryota; kingdom Metazoa; phylum Chordata; class Actinopteri; order Cypriniformes; family Cyprinidae; genus Enteromius; species Enteromius unitaeniatus. Next base: position 14,899,167 of record JAUMHI010000057.1, on the reverse strand, counting down.
ATTAAGAGACGTTATCCCTGCAGGATAAAATACCGGTTTGGATACACTGTAAAAACGTATTCCTGTGATGCAAAGCTGAGTTTTCAGTCTTTGTTCAGGGTCACATGATCCTGCTCAAAAAACATTTTTTAGCATCAATGTTTAAACTTGTGCTGCATAATGTTTTTGTACAAATCGTGGGACATGTTTTAGGATTCTTTGATGAATAGCAATGTATTTAAAATACAAATCTTTTAAAATATTATAAATGGCTTCATACTGTAACTTTGCATTATTTTAATGCATCCTTACATACATATATAAAAAAAAATCTAAAATTATTTTAAAGAATATCCTATGCCTAAAATATGTTTTTTGGATACTTAGTTAGTGGCAATATTTAGAAGCAAAGCGCATATGCAGATGAAAAGTTCAGAAAACCATTTTCACAAAATCTGGAGAAAACCAGATGCTCGTCTGTGTCACAAAAAGCAGCTGACCTGAAATATAAGATTTATATTCAACCACTGCAGTAATGTCTGTTATCATCCACGCTAAGTGTTTTGTTGTTTAGAACTTTACACTAAGTCCTATATATAAAAAACATTTCTAAATGGTGCAATTAAACACAGGGTAAAATCTAGCAAATATACCTTCAGGCTACAATCTAACCACATTGTTTTTCAGAGAAAGAAAACCCATTGCCTATTTCAGTACTTCCCCTTCCTCAAATTTTGGTGTTAATCAAAAACAAGGCAATTATCCCCCATTTAACAACAGCAACAAAACTCCTTAATCTATCAAACAGACCATGAAGAAACTAAAAGTCATGGTTTACACGTCTCATATCGTATGAGCAGAAATGCAGAAGCTGATGCATTTGTCATCATTACCTTCCAAGCAAGACTGCTGGTAGAGCGAATCAACTAAATGTAAACCAATTAATAACAGCAGCAATTGCATTAAACCATTGGATCCTAAATAGAAAACCACTGGAATTGCTCTAGAAATGAGCCATTAACTACTTGAGGGATCTCTGTAAAATCCCTTTTATAAAACTGCAGAGTGGTCCTATAAATCTTATTTACTCGTAACGTTCAAACTAATATGATCGACAGTTAAGTAATAATTTGCGGATTACGGCAAGTGCATGTTTTTGATATTATCAGCAGATTTAAACATCAAGTGGATTGTCCAGCCGTCAGAGGCTGATGAATGACCATTCATTAGAATTGCAAAGGCGGAGCGGGCCGGCGCTGTCAGCTGCCGCAGCGGAGCGTGATTCCAGACGGGGTTTGACAGGCCACCAGACTCCATCGGGGTAATTAATTTGCCACATTCTAAAGGACGTACGGTGTACTTCTCGAAATTAGGCCGGTAAAAGAAGTGGCAAAGGGTCATGATCAATTGATTATCATGACGACTAAGATGGAGGCAACATGGCTGTTTAATGATTAATGCTTTTGTTTGTGTGGTTTCAGAGAAACCCTTCCCATGCTAATCAAGTCCAGATAAGTTTCAGCTTCAATCGAGTTTGACAAGCTACAAGCAACGCTGCTGGCATGTACCGTGGAAGCAAAGAAGCTAATATCTAGCTGGCTTGTACAAGAATAAATAGAAGACTTTGTGATGCAGATGACAAGAATCGATAAAAGAACATTTGCTGAATATCTATTCACACATCAAAGATGATTCTTCAAATGAAAAGGTTTAACATTACATCACTGGCTCGAAAATAAGTGATCTGCGGTGAATGGGTGCCGTCAGAATCAGCTGACAACAACCTCAAAATAATCCACAAGTAATCCACACATCTCCAGCCCATCAGATAACGTCTTGTGAAAAGCTGTGTTTGTAAGAAACTTATCTTTTGTTATCAGCTGTTTCTGACGGCACCCATTCATCACAGATGACTTATTTGTGAGCCAGTGATGTAATGTAAAACCTTTTCATTTGAAAAAACATCTTTGATGGCCTGAGTAGATATTCACCAAATGTTCATTTTAGAAATTTAAAGACATTTAAAACTATTGCTTCTGTCCAAAAATACCAGTCCATAATCAGAGAAAGCAATATTGTGACTAGAGGACTCATAATAAAATGAGTTCAAAACATCTTAATGGTGGAATTGTTTCTTACAAACATGCAGCTTTTCACTTCACAAGATGTTTATTGATGGGCTGGAGTGACGGCACCCATTCACTGCAGAGGATCCATTGGTGAGCAAGTTATGTAATAATATATTTTTCCAAATCTGATCCAGTGAACAAACAAACTCATCTACATCTCTGCCTGAAGGCAAGTAAACATTCAGCAAATTTTCTTTTTTTGGTGGAGTTTTCCCCTCAGAGTTAACATTATTCAACAGCTTATCAAGCCACAAAAGTCGCATTGCAAAAGCAGAACTTAAACTGTAATTATCCAAATGAAATGCAACAGTACTGTGTGCTAATGAGTGTTCTCCTCAGGGAGCTTCTCTGTTATTGGTGCTGAGTGGGTGGTACAGGCTAATTCCCAGAACAAGATGAGACATCAATAGACAAAAACAAGGCTTGTACAGAAGCACAAAATCACTAAACGGGTCTAGAAGGTGACAACCATATTGTTCCTTTCTGGATTCCGCACTCAAGCTGAAATGAGAGAGCGGCTTACTATTTTAGTCTGACGTATTTCACAGAAGTTTACTAATTTGGGGTGCTCCACTAAGAACATGGAAAACCTTACGGTGAGTTTCAAATTCTTCGACTTTAAGCGTCAGACACTAAATGCAATAAGTGGTAAAAGTAATGGGTGGTTTTAGGCACAGCGCAAAGCAGAGGATCTATAGGGCCAATGCCTGTGGTAAAAATCATGGTAACTGATGGAATTGAGTGGGTTACTGCTGTTATAAAACCACAGCAAAACGGTAAAATATATCAATGTATGTTTAAGTATGTATTTTTACGTTTATAGTTGCCAACCAAATCTTGGATTGACATTAATATAGACTGTGACTAAAAGCTCAGGCAATTAGAAATTTAGAGTTGGTCCATTTTAGAAATTATATTACGTAACTGATAAAATCAGTTCATAATTTATATCATCAGGTAGTCAACAGTTGAAGTGAATCAAAAAGGTTAATAAAAGTTGTCCTAAGGCAAGAACGCATTTTGGTTTTAAGACAACTTTAATAAAAGGGTTTGATCCACTTTTTTACATCTGTGTGTGTACTGTTGACTTGTATTATATAGGCTATATATAAATACACACCCATTCACACATATATTTAAGAAAATTTATATTATATTAAATGCATTTATAAATATAAATAATATAAGAAAAATATGTATATGTAAATACTTTAAAAATAAATACTGTATTTATATTTACCGAATATATAAACACAGTACACACAGATTAATTGTTTAACAGCACTTCTTTAAATATTTTTCTTTAGAAATCATTCTAATCTGCTAATTTGGTGCTCTATGAGCATTTATTATCTATGTTAAAAACATAGATGTGCAGTGTCTATAAAACTGTATTGTTTTATTATTGTATCGGTACCAGTACCAGATTTATTTTTTCTGGTTTGCTTTTTGAGGTTATTTCAGCTTCTAATGATGGTTTGGTAAGGGTTTCTAACATCTTCTGTCTCTCGTCTCTCTGAGCAGCCAGACAACTGGCGGGAGATTGTAAACAAGAAGCTTCACTTTCCACCGGAGCTGATCCCTGCCATCCAAGAGGGCAACATGGCCTGGGTGGACAGCCTCCTCTCCCTTGGAGATGGGATCATCCGTCAGCTGGATGAGTCTGAGGATCGGTTATGGAGGGAAGCGTTGAACCTCTCTATCCGGCTGGGCAGCGAAGACATCATGACCTCCCTTCTGCTCGGCGTCAAGTTTGATTTCCGTCAGATTCACGAGGCTCTGCTGGTGGCTGTGGACACCAACCAGCCCAGATTCGTCAAACACCTCCTGGACCGCTTGGATCAGGAGAAAGGCAACAAGATGGACGTTCGTTCTTTTAGCATGGCCATCTTTGACCACTCCATTGACGACTCTCAGTTCGCCCCAGGAGTGACACCACTAACGTTGGCCTGCCAGAAGGACCTGTATGAGATCGTAACCATGCTGACCCAGAGAGGTCATGACATTCCTCTGCCTCACTCCATCTCCTGCACGTGTCTGGAGTGTCGTAACGGAAGGCAATATGACCTGCTCAAGTTCTCACTTTCCCGTATAAATACATACAGAGGCATCGCCAGTCGCGCATATCTGTCAATCACTTCAGAGGATGCCATGCTCAGTGCTTTCCACCTCAGCCGAGAGCTGCGCAAACTCTCCAAGAAAGAACCAGAGTTTAAGGTGAGTTCTTTTATAAAAAAACTAAACAAAACAAATCATTATTCTATAGAAAGCACTGCAAATATAAAAAAAAAATTATTAAGAACTATTAAGAACTGTCAGAGCTGAATAGTAACTGAGTATATAAGGATTACACAATCAGGTTCCAAAAATTAAACTAAAATTTCCAAATGAGAAAGGTTCCAAAAATTACTAAAACTTTAAATAATATAATGGTTTGAAATGCTCATAAATAAAATACAGTTACTATTTATGATTACATGATGATTAGTTATTCTCACAAAGACAATAAATTGTTTACTTTATTGATTACCCCCAATTTTTATTTATTTATTTGTGTGTTTTTTAATTTTCCTTTCTAAATGAATTTAACACCTATATTTATTTGACCATTTAACTCTAGCAGTCTCTATTCTAATTCTATTTTATTTATAAGTTTCTTTTTATAAAAAAAAAAAAAAAAACACTATCTATTCTATCTTCTCATTAAAAACACAGGGTTTCTTTTTTTCTATATTCACTTGTTTTCTTGAAAAAACAAACAAAAAAAACTTGCTATGTGTATTGCGTAAGGCTAACCAAGACATAGTGCTTGCATGTTGTTGCTCTCTTGTTGGTCTTGATTGCTTCTATTGTCCTCATTTGTAAGTCACTTTGGATAAAAACGTCTGCTAAATGACTAATTTTACATTTAGATGTGATATACAGTTTGGAAAACCCTGCTGGAATGTAATGTTTAAAACATTTTATGATGTTGATAAAGAATGTATATTTTCTTTCTCTTTGTTCTTTTTGTTGTTGCTGCTTTTCAGTATCAATATGGTACACAGTATTCCATAAACAAACTGGGTCAAAAGTAATCAAAAATTAATCAACCTACCTTACTTAATATGTTATCCAGATTATATTATTCACAATATTTGTCATGTAATTTGTAATCATTAATGGAATACAATTGGTGAATAATCCACCCAGCAGTTACAATACGCTACTAATAACTGACTCACTGAATATTTTCACATGCATGCCCACAGATTATGCACCACAGGTTATAAACACCAAGTTTTCCACTGAGACTTGCCACCCAATTGTGTCTATGTGTGTGTATTGTCAGTATATTTATAATAAGTTATCATAGCTTAAAAAAAAAAAAAAAAAAACGTATTCATTGATTTTTACCCTCTCTTTCCCAAAATGTTATTGCTGTTTAGCCGCAGTACCTGGCGTTGGAGCAGCTGTGTCAGGAGTTTGCGGTGGAGCTTCTGGGAATGTGCCGGAACCAGAGCGAGGTCTCTACCATTCTCAACAGCGCTGAGGACGACAGCGAGGATGAAGAACTGGATGAACAGACGTTTGAGGAAGGTATCCCCAACCTCGCTCGTCTTCGACTGGCGGTCAACTACAATCAAAAACAGGTACTTCATTTTGGTTTAATAAACGATGTCACTATGTTACTACAAATAAGCTCCTTTCCTCAAAAACAAATAAATAAAGCCATACATACATATCAGTATGCAATTTTTTTTTTTAGATAAAATAAAATTAATTACATTTCTGATTAAACTAGTCAATGGAATCACTGATATTTTGGTATAAATGGAATATATTATTTTATATTATCATTTTTTATTTTTTTTTATTTTTTATATGTTCTGTTTTCATTTTAAGTGTTACCATTAAATTAAAAATAAACATTAACTGTAAAAAAAAGTTACATTAGACATTTTCCTTTAGTTTAATTTGATATAATAAGCCATAACTGGGTGGAGGCTTGGGTAACTAGGAAATTTTAATAAAATAAAAATGTAACATAATTAAAATACATTTTAGTATTACTAAGATATACAGTAAATATTGATCTCATATTGATATCATTTATAGTTGCTACTGGTATCAATTTTGTTTTTCATATTTTACGTTTTATTTATACATTATATTTTCTTTTTCATTTTAGTTACAATTTTAGCCATTGTTTTGAAATGTAGTTATTTTTATTGATAATTATTATTATGATTGCATGTGTCTACCTAGCTTTAATTTCATTTTATTTCAGCTTTAGCACATCAAGTTATGAAAATAACCAACATTACCATGGCACCTATCTGAAATAAAATGTTGAAGTTATTTTTATCTTTTATTTGATTTCAGTTTTGTTTATTTTATTGAACTTTTCTTTAGTAGTTTTTAATTAACTATGCTAACCCTGGGTGAAGTAACACTGCAGACCTGCACTGCCCACACAGACTGATGGATTTGAGGAGAAACACAGGGCACATGAACATCATCTTTCACAAGCGCGCAGTCGTTTGACCCCTGCGTCCATGCCGTATGGGATATCTGATTGATTGACAGTTGGCTGGGAGGCCTGACTGTTTGTTTTCCTCGTCTAGTTTGTGACTCATCCCATCTGCCAGCAAGTGCTCTCCTCCATTTGGTGCGGTAGCCTGTCTGGTTGGAGGGGAAGTCGAACTGCTTGGAAACTGCTGGTGTCTTTGGGGATTTTCATTACCATGCCATTTCTCTGCCTCGTTTACTGGATCGCCCCTAAGTCCAAGGTAAATTTGAGCCAGCAGTGATAACAATTAAATAACATAATAATGGCCTACGGTCCCAGGAAACCAACCTTATTCAATACAGCCTAAAAGTATGCCAAATATTTATTAATTGACATGGATAAAACCTGCTTTGTTCTGCCAGATGGGAAAAGTGCTGAAAGTTCCCGTGATCAAGTTCCTGTTACACTCGGCTTCATACATGTGGTTCCTCATCACCCTCCTGACGGAGTCCATTTTCATGGAGATCTACCGCAGCGATTTTGCCTCTCGAAAGCAGAACATTCTCCATAACTCTCTCCATATGATATGGGTTGCTGGTGGGTCACGCTGCCAAATAAAAATCCATAGGAAAACCACTTAATAGGCATTTAAATCTTTGAGTCTTGACACTAATTGTCTTTGATTTATTTAGAGAGAGTAAATGTAATGATGATTGCCTAAAATAGAGCGTTTACCTTTCTGTGCTGGTAGGTTTCTTCTGGTTTGAGTGTAAGGAAGTTTGGATTGAGGGTTTGAAGAGTTACTTCCTGGATTTATGGAACATTCTGGATATGATGGTTTTGAGCATGTATCTGGCATCCTTCACACTGCGCATCCTCATCATGCTGAAGGGATATTTTCTCTGTCAGGACTCCAGCACTCAAGAGCTGTGTGACTATTTCACCAACACAGGTGACATCTCACATATTTATTTATGTAACCAGCCTTTTTTCTCTTCTTTCTAGCAATCCATATATCACCCTTACTAAAAGTAATACACATATATACAATATGATAAAAATACATAACTATTAATATTGTAATTAAATATTGTTCTACAATTACAACAACAATAGTAATAGTTATGAAAAATACAGTTATAATAACAACAACAATAGATTATAACAGTTAAAAGTAATAGTTTAATAAAAATATAAATGATTATAATAATAATTATTATTAGTAGTAGTAGTAGTAGTAGTAGTAGTAGTAGTAGTAGTATAAATTAAATAATTTAACAAGTACAGTTAGGATAATAAACAATAATAATTATTATTATTATTGCTATATTTTTATTACAATTTATATTTTCTTAATTATATCATAACATGTAATGAATAATAATTTATATATTAACATTGTAATAAATTTTGTATTGATGAAATACAATTAAATATCATTGTTATAAATTACAGTAGTAGTAGTAGTAATTAATTTTATTATTAAAAATTAAATAGTTAAAATAATAATAGTAAAATTTTATTGCCTTTTTTATTTTAATATTTTTGTATTATTATTATTAATAACAATACATTTTCAAATGCAGTTAAATATGATAAAATAATTGTTTGTAAATGAACATGTAGCAGCAGTAGTAATAGTAATTATTATAAAACTTCTACTAATACAAGAAAAAAATGTACATATCAGATTCTTAATATTAATATATAATTGTATCATATGTTTCTGAATAGTACGAGAGGACTGGAAACAGGAGGATCCTCAGCTGATTGCAGAGACTTTGTTCGCCGTGACCAGCATGCTGAGTTTCACACGTCTCGCCTACATTCTGCCGGCCCATGAATCCCTGGGAACCCTGCAGATATCCATGGGAAGAATGATCGATGACATGATGAGGTCAGATCTCGCTGTTTGATCTCTGAGATTGGACGTCCAGTAGCTATGAGGAGAGAGCACCATTAAAATCACTTTCATGACATGTTTTTCTTGCTCTACAGGTTCATGTTCATCCTTATGATAATTGGAACAGCGTTTTTGTGTGGAATAAATAACATATACGTCCCATATGTTGTTTCTCCACATCTTGGCAGGTGATTAATAGCTTGTTTACATGTACTTACATGTGTTTGGCTGATTTGAAATCACCCAGGAGATGCATCTTAAATCTGTTTGTCTGTTGTATTCATTTCAGATTTAATGAAACATTTAACTTCCTCTTCTGGACCATGTTTGGAATGGCAAACCAGGAATACGTAGACATGCCTGATTATGCTCTGGCCGAATTTGTGGGAAGGATCTTCTACGGGATATTCACACTGCTCATCGTCATAGTGCTACTTAACATGCTTATTGCCATGATCTCCAACTCATTCCAGAGGATCGAGGTATGAAGCTTAAAAGATCAGTATAAATGAGTGAAAGACAATATTAGAGAACATCTGTGCACCAATACGATGGAAGAATATTAATTAATTTCCAATTACCAATGCAGCACAACTGTTTTCAACATTGACAATAAGAAATGTTTTTGAATAGCAAATCAGCATATTTGATTTCTGAAAGATGATGCGATACTGCAGACTGGAGTATGCTGAAAATTCAGCTTTGCATCACAGGAACAAATTGCAGTTTTAAATGTATTCAAATTAAGGCTTTCAGTTTAGCGCCTTAATTAATTAGTTATTAAAAAAAAAAAGCCCCGCCCATAAAACTACATTCTCTTTTATTTTAGATTGCCTAGTAGTTGACTGTTGGCAATGTAGGGCAACAATTCCATTAATGCATTTCAAGAAATTTTCAAGAAATGTCCATGTTATGAGTTTTTGTCTCATATAGGCTACTACTGCGTTTGAAATCTCATACTGCTTAAGTAGGTACTACATTTAAAACCGAACGTACTACCCAACCGTTAAAAAATACGTTCTATATAGTATGAATGTGGGTAGTATGAATGGAATTTGGTTGTACTACATCCACCATATTGATGTTGTCATGTGTCATGCGTCGTCACAACAGCGCAAAAATGTAAACTTTCAGTAAGTCATCCGTTTATTTAGGTTGTGTTAAACAAGTGTAATTTCAATCACAATAAACAACGTTTTTTCCTGAGGTGCTTAACACTTAAAATAAACCGAAATAGAGCCGGGATAGAAAAGCGTCCATAGTATGCCTACTATAGAATTCGACAGGATGTCATCCAGGTACTTCTCGCCTACTGAATTTCGAATGCTATGAATTCGGACATCCTACTCGCCTCGCATACTGTTTTTCGCGTACTATATAGTAGGGAAGTAAGTGATTTAGGACGCAGCATACAATAATCACACGAGCAGCGAAAGCAGTAATAAATCAGTGCATTTTGTTCCGAATTTGTTTAAATGTGATTTTAACGATTCGGTAAATAAGAAGTTGATATTGTGTTGTATTTTAAACACAATGGTTTTTCTCACTTTTGCAGAGAACATTTCCTTTAAAGCCACTGCAGAACTGATGTGTGTCTCCTTAGTTTAGTTTCTAAATGAATCCGCGTTTAACGTTACACTGCAGCATAATATGGTTGTCAATATGCGAGTCCTTAATACGGTCACGTTCACACACAGTTCGGTTACGGGTATGACAACCGGATTCTATAACCGATCTCACACTAGAACATTTTCAGAACTCACAACCGGAACGGTACAGGACTGGACAACTAGAGCTGTCTGTCACTCCCCAGTCATACACCCGCACAAATGCACATCTGCCGTGTGTTCATTTTTCTTAAGTGTGTCTTCTGTAATTTACAGTGCCGGAGAAATGAGCTGCTTGTCTTCTGAAAGTTTCAGCTCCGTCAATTTCCACTGGAGCAGCATCAGCTCCCATCAGTCCAAAAAAATACAGGACTGACTAACAGCTTTTCAAAGATTCGTTCCTAAATGATTCAGCTGATTGAACGAATCAAATAAAGTACTCATTTACAAGATCATTACTGCCACCTGCGGCAGTTTTAGTTTCTTTTATTATTATATTTCATACCAAAAAAAAAAAAAAAAGATGAAAAACCTTAAAGGGATAGTTCACCAAAACAATTTAAGTGGTGTCATTATTTACATGAACCTGAATGACTTTCTCATTTAAAAAGCCAAATGTAATTTGTGACTAATAATTGACACATCAAGGAATTTGTTAGATTAAAGATTTTAAACAACTAAAAGCCTAATTCAAAAAGAAAACTAAATTGGAATAATATGTCAATGTAATGTAATGTATAATGAAAAAAAAATGGTGCCTTGGTGAGCATAAGAGGAAACAAAAAGTTCATATAGTCTCTTCTTCTCAGGATGACGCAGACGTCGAGTGGAAGTTTGCTCGCTCTAAACTCTACCTCAGTTACTTCAGGGAGGGTCTCACCATGCCAGTTCCTTTTAACATCATCCCATCTCCAAAGGTTCTCATCTATATCTTGAGGTAATAAAACCTGATAAATGCTAGGTACAATACCATCAAACCTTCATAATGCAGACTTGCACTTTTTACCACAGACTTTCATCATTTAGAAGCAGATGTAACCTTCTTGTTCCTCCCTCCCTGCTGTAGAAGCATCTGCCAAAAGATTTGCTGTTGCTGTAACAAGAAAGCCCCAGAATATCCTCCCATCGCATCTTTGGTGAGCATCTGAAGGGGATTCTATCTCTAGATCCTCCATAATTCCTGGTTAAATTTGGCTGATGCAGTGTTTTTTTTTTTTGTAGTCTAGCAATACCCTGAATAACAGCGGAAGTCAAGGTGAGGGCAGAGTGCCATACCGCCTGCAGGTGACCAAGGCTCTAGTGCACCGCTACATCGAAGCCGCACGCAGAGAGTTCGAAGAGAGCAAGCGTAAAGGTAGGTCATATTTGTGGCATCAGGTAATGATCCAAAAAGCTTGCAGCCTTTCAGTTATTTAAAAAAAACATTAAGCATTAATTATGTCGTGGTACCTTTAAATGAGCTGTGATCTTGAGGTCAAAGATCTGCACGGGTTACCTCAAGGTTGAAGGTTCAAACCCTAGAAGAGGTGATCTTTTAGCAAGACACTTCATCACAAGCTTCTCCAGAGGGACTGTGCCTGTAATTAAAGAATATAAGTGTACTGCAAATTAACATTGACAAAAGTGTCTGTTGAATCAATACTTATGTTTTAGGACCATTATGACCATTCTGGGATCAACATCAATGCTTAGAATGGCATACAATCATACTTCAGCTTCAGTGCACACTTATTCTCTCTTAAGTAATAGGTGAAACAGTAATTATTTTGTAAATGTTAACACTTCAAACAGCAGTATACTACATTGTAACATGATTTCAATATATGCAGCTCAAAAAGTGACACAGTAGGATTAATTATTAAAAAAAAAAAAAATTAAAAAGTTACAGAAATCCTTTTGAACTAAACTGCTATTTTGTTAACATTAGTTGATGCATTAAAATTAATTATATTAATGAATGTAGAAACATACAAAAACTACACTTAAATGCTGTAGAAATATTTTTAATTCAGCTTTTTAAATAACACATTTAAAAATACTAAAAAGAAATACTTAAAATACTATTTCAGAATTTTACTGTTACTTATATATATATATATATATATATATATATATATAAATATATAGATTTGGGGAGCATAAGAGATTTCTTACAATACAATATTTTTTATACTTTTTAAACTTTTTTTATAATTAAACAAATGTTTTTATAATATATTCTAAAAACATTTTTTTTTTATTATGAAAAAAAAAAAGTTTAAGACCTGTGTTAAAGCTTAAGTGAGAAAACAAATGAAGAGTTTATTTGCAAAAAAACATAACATAAAAAAACAAAATAAAAAAAAAATAAAAAAACCAAAAAGAGATTTCTGACAACTGTTAAAAATGGACTCATCCATTTTTGCAAATGAACTCTTAAATTCTTCTGAAAAAGGTAGTTTGTTAACCTTTCATTGTTTTTGCTACAAACTGCTGTTGTTGTGATGCTCAGATGTTGGGAACAGAATCACCGAGCTGAATAAAATAGTCGGCCAACTGCACACAGAGATGCAGGAGTTCCACCAGAAGCTGCAGTGGAGGCACAAGAGCGACCCGGACCAGGCCAACATCTTGGGAAAATACATATTGGGCGCAAAGAACAATTTCCGTGACTTTGATAAGAGCGAGAAAATGGGGTTTGAAAACACAGGTCTGCACATTAGTACGCATCCTTCAGAGGAGGAGGAGGACAAGAAGGAAGGAGAGATCGTCTCAGAGGAGGGGGAGGAGCCCGAGTCCGAGGGCCCTGTGGAGTCCGTCCCAGAAGAAGAAACTACTTTTGAGACTGCTAGCACTCCTGATGTGTGAGAAACAAACACTCCAGTGTCGCAGCGCACAGCCATTCCCTGAAAAATACCTAGTTTATATTCATAGCACTTTCAATTACTGATAAATACATTATTACATACCATAGTAATATGTATCAGAAATTCCAGTGCCTCATAGGACCGATAAATCCATTTAATGAGGTTTAGAAGTTAAATATATATAGACAATTATATATTTGCTGAGTGATCTGTTTACATATGGATATTTTCAAATGACCGTTAAAGATCATAACCATAATAACAAAAAATTATTTTCCCAAAATGAAACAAAAAAGTAAAATAGTATGTTCCTTTTTAACAGAGTACAGTGTGTTATATTATTGTTATTCATATTAATGACAAAAAAAAAGTACTTTCCATGAATATAACAATTTATTACTATTCAAGACTATTATTTTAATTGAAAATAATTTCACCAAGACTTTATTTTTTTAATCAAAAAAAAAAAAAAAGCCTTAAAAACAGAAATATTGCGAAATAATATTACAATTTAAAAGAGTACTCGGAAAACATCTCATTGTTGACAACGGTTTAATATCTTTTGTGCAAACCATGAAACATTTTTCATGATTCTTTTAAGAACAGAATTATAAGTTTTTGCAAAGGTTGTTACTTTAAATTTTGATCATTTACTGTCAATTTTAAAACCAATATTGTAATGTATCCTTGCCAAGTAATTACTTTAAAATATTACTAATTAATTGTAATTTTATTCATTTTTAAACATTAAACCTCTGTCCCCCTCCCATTAAATTCTTATTTGGTTCTAATGCAGTGTTAACGCTTTAAAAAACTTAATCAGTTCATCATAACTGCATCATATAGACATGCAAAATAATAATAATAAAAGTTAACAGTTTAGTTTGAATTTCTTTGATGAACAAAAACATTTTTGAAAGCCTAAGCACCTCTTTTCACTTACACTTAAGATTCACAAACCCTATTTTGTAGCCGATTCCTGGAAAGTGCCAAATCTCTCACACTCCTCTGGTGCCTTTTAAAGTCACAAACATCATCTAAAGTTCAGCAATTACACATAAAAGCCAGCCGGGGAGAAAGATAGCTCAGAGGCAATTTCTCAGGATGATTGAGGACTTTAAAACTTGTTTCTTTAGCTATTACACTGATTGAACGGTGTACAGAGTCCAACATATTCCCTGAACAATTTAGAAAAACTTTTTAATAAAGGATCTTTACATTAGGTATATTGTAAGTTAGGCCAAGCGAAACGCAGAAATCACAATGAGGCATCAGAATGGGGGTCTCACAGAAAGCATCACGTTATCTGAAGGTAAACGCGGTAAGATTACCGTCCCCTGGCGATTGGACACTTGACACAGTGTGGTGCACTCCCTCTCTCTGAGGGTTAGTTGGTTTTTGGTGTTGTTTTAATTAAGCGTGAGCTGCGGTGTGGCCGTGGGCACATCACAGCCTGCTGCACACCTGCTGTTTGTATCAGTCTGTGCAGAAGCCTGGGGAGTCCTCGCACTCTTTCATTACACACAGGCAGAGTGGCCCCGCTGGGACGCTGTACCTCCAAGAGGGGGAAAAATGAGTTTGCCTTGAGACACCAAAGTGATACAGCCAGAACTCTCTAAAGAAATGACACGTCAGAAACAAGAAGCCAACAAGTTCGACAGGAATTATTTTAAAATATTACTTTATTCAAAACTATTAATTTATTTTTTAAAACGCTGAGGATTTAAGCGACAAACCTGAGGAAGAAAAATCTTAAAATGTAAAATTTTTTAATATACTTGTAGAAAGAGGATTATTTATAAATGTTTTGCTTTAAATTTTAATTAAAGGCATAGTTCACCTAAAAAAATTGAAGTTGTGTTATCATATGCTCACCTTCAGGTTGTTCCAAACCTGTATGAGTTTCAAAAGAAGATACTTTGAAGAATGTTTGTAACAGCAGTTGACAGTCGCCATTGACTTTCATTGTATTTATTTCCCCAATATATGAAAGTCAATAGCTACCAGCAGTCTTTTGTGTTCAAATCATACAGATTTGGAACAACTCGAGGGTGAATAAATAACAGGATTTTCATTTTTTGGGTGAACTATCCCTTTAAGTCCACCTGGATAGAAATTTAATATACATCGCAGTATAGTTACATTTCATATTGTGCTTCAATTTCAAGTTATACTGCATCCCTTCACGGCACAAAATGAGAATTAAACAAGTGCTTCGCATGGAGGTAAAACAGAATACCACAACTTGTTTATAAATATTACTAAAAGTTATTTAGCCGTTTTCTTTAGGATTCCTCTTCTTGGGTTTGGCTGGAAGCAGGTGTTTGGGATTGAGATGTTTGGTGGAGTGTTGTCGTCCTCCATTTAAATAGTCCAAATACAAAAGACAGAGCTCCGACTGCAGCCGAAACTGTGGCAATGAGCTACAGGAACAGAGGAAACATCTACTTGTTCAAATGACTCCCTCATCATTAGACAATCATTATGATGTTAACACAGTAACCACAGGAGCTTCCCCATGAGGCGATCATGCAATTATACACTATTTAACAAATTAAACCACAATGAGTTCACCCAGGCTGCTTTTTCCCTTTTATTTTTTTGCAGGTTACCGATTGGTTTGCTTTATGAATTACATTACACTGTACAAGCTATATAGCACGCTTTTGGTCCAGACAGCCAAAAAACTGTATTTCAGACAAAAAGAATAAAAATAGACAGACCTTTATTGCAGTATCCTGATGTATTTGTAAAGACTGCAGGTGTGCTCTGAACAGTGCCAGTGTGCAGGGCAGGTAGGCATCGGTGCTATTGGTCTCTCTACATCTAAAGGAAAAGATAGGGAAATAACACATGCTGTAATATGTTGTTAGAAAGATACAACTGAGCCACCGGTAGTGGATAATGGCAGTCTGAATGTTTCATGATTGTGGTGTTGTCTTACCTTTGAAACAGGGTGCAGAGAAGCGTCTGTCGCTCTGTTAAGTGAAGGTGGAGCAAATTGAGCTCAGAAAGCACACTGAATGGCAGAGACTCTCCACTTTGGACAAGCTGGCCAAGATTATACCAACCCTGAGACAGAAATCAAATCTGGAATGAATTCAGTGAAATGAAAGACAACACAACTTAAAAAAAAAAAAAAAAAAAAATTATATATATATATATATAATAAAAAATAAGAATATTATAATAAATAAATTATAATATAAATAATAAATAAAAAAAATATAATTTTTAATTTTTATACACTTCCAAAACGTACTTGAAGTGCTCCATTTTTGAGCACTACTTTTGTTTTATTCAATATATGCAAAACTCTTCTTTAGTACTTAACTCTTAATTCTTTAAACTTAAGATCACCTAAGTGTACTCGACTGACATGAATATTAAGTAAACATACTTTTAACATACATACATTAATTTAGTTACCACTTGTAGTACACTTGAAATATCTTTCATACACAAGTACACTCAAACGTACTTCAAGCATTGAATAAAGCTTTAAATACAGAGATAGTATATTATAAGTGTATTGTAGCTCACGTTCATGCTGTTCCAAAATGGCACAGTTGAGCACACTTAGATGGTCTTAGGTTTATCTTAAAAGTACTAAACACTCATTTTTAGTATATTAAATACAAAATCAGTGCGCAAAAATGGAGCACTTTAAAGTACAATATGGAAGTGTACATTTTTTTAACCTGGGAGAACAAAAATATTGTTCATTAGAACAAGTGAATAAATAAATATTACTGTTAAAACAAAATAGCACTCGCAGAGAAAAGAAAATACTTGGAATTTCTGACTAATCTTTTAGAAAGAAAAAAACAAAACAAACAGCTTCTCAAAACAAACAAATGACTGTTTGTTAAAAGAAACAAACGTAACTAACAAAAACTAAAACTAAGACAAATAAAGTTGTTAGAACAAACAGCTTGTTAAAACAAAACTAAACAAATACAGCTTTTTAAAATGATTAACTAAAACAAATACACCTTGTATGAACAAACAAAAATAAATTAGCTTAATGTATACTTTTTTCCTAATGACTTGAAAATCACATAATTATGATTCCTGGTCATTTAAGGTCTGTTTGCTGATTTGGGTACCTGTGGGTCGTTCTTGAGAGCCGCTTGCTTGTACAGCTCTGCGGCATCAGAAACCTCTTTTCTGCCCAAAGCCTGTTCACCATAGAACAAATCTCCCATTCTGATCAAAGCTAAGGGGCGAAACAAACATCCATCACCTCATGTAGAGACTCCAGCTTAAGCTACAGGGAGCTTGAGAAAGAGCACATGTACTGATGCACCGACGCAGGACATCGAGTCAAACCTCAGGTGCCCTTCACCACGAGCATTTCAGTTCAGTATAAAGATACATGACTGCCACTCTGTATCCCACACTAAATTACATTCATTTTATTTTCTGCTGCAGTGGTTGTCAGCCTTTTCAGATCTTATATACAGTATGTATAAAAATTAATCAACTGGTAATACAATTAAATAAGTAATAGAAATAGGTGGGGAAAAAAAATTATAAATATTTTTTCAACATTAAAAATATGAATAAAAATGTAAAGAAAGAAGTAAAAAAATTATTTGTAAAAAATTAATTAATAAATATTTTCCCCTTATTTTCTATGTTCTAAAAAATAGACGGAAATAGTTTTAGCTTTAATAAAAGTTTTTAAAACAAATAGATATACAATAAATTAATGCATTTCTGGTTAAAAGATAAAAAGTACAAACTTGCGGGAAGTCCATTATATGGAGAGAAATCTTGAAATGTTTGGCTCAAAAAAAGTGAACAATGGAGTGAGTACATATTTTAGTCTTTGATTTGTTCACGTACCATAAGGAGCCGGATCTTGAGCCTGTATCGACATGTTATAATATCTTAACATGCACCGAGTCACCAGTGATGGATCCAAAGAGCCCTACAATATAAACATATAAAACATCCATCAAAGCCAATGATGTGAATGTTCATCTGACTCTAAAGAAAGTGTTCAGAATGGACTTACGGAGTTGAGTTCACACAGGTACGCCACATTAAACTGAGCTGCTTCAAATCCACTCTCTGCCGCACTCAGATAATAAATCAAAGACATGATCCTGCAACAATGACAGAGAGAGAGGGAGGATGGGATAAACAATAGAAAGTGGCCTTTGCAACATCCTTTCAAATGTAAATTAGATCTAAAAGGATATTCATGGTGTAATTTGATATGAGTATTATAGATTAATATCTGCATCTATAACTCTGTGGCCACACGAAATGAAAGGTTTACCAGTCTCCTCTGAAATAGGCATTCAATCCATTCCTCAAGACTGTTCCCAGATATCCATTCTGTTCAGACGCCCATTTAACCCAACTAAAGTCCAAAGAGAAAGAAAAATTCATTTCCAACAAATGCAGAAATAACAATAAAACTAGGGGATTATGGGTAGCAGAGTGTACCATTTACACCGACTGAACACGTGCACATTCAGATTTTTGAGCTAAATCTGATAAGACTCTCATATAGTTCATAAAGCTTTGTTTTATAGCTACATTAAAATGATTATTACATTATACTGTTTTGAGTTACATACAGAACAGCATCTTCGGGGCGTCTTGAAACTCGGCCGGGAATCCCATGAATCCAAACATCGGCCAATTCAATGCCACCGTTTAAGTGTCCTCTCTGGGCTGACTTTAAATAGTACTTATATGCCTCAAACTGATGAACAAGAGAAGTCGTAGTTAAAGAACCACTTTATTTGACTGATTATTTACAGGTTTACCAAGCGCATCAGAATGGGAGCGATTACCTGGTCGGCTGCTTGTCCAGGGTAAAGGCCTTGAGAATAGAAAACTCCCAGATTCATAGCAGCATCAGGGTGACCTTTGGCATCAGCTTCTTCCCACAGATGTACAGCCTTCTCGTAATCCTTCTCGTACTGCTCGTAGTACCAGCCCAGAGCAGTGAGAGCAGGAACAGACCCCTGCGGGATGTAAACAGCACTTACAGGTCGTGGATTGAGTGGTATGCACTTAATGTGTCGGTAGAAACACATGAGCATCCATTACATTATAATGCAATAATAATATTTTTCCCCCACATTTTCCCCCTTTTTCCAAAAACTGTCTTGCACCTCTTTCCAGTTCTCTTGCCCCAGTTTGAAAGCCCCTGCTTTTATACAAACGGTTACACAGCAGCACATGCAAGATATACCTGTTCTATTGCTTTCTTCAGGAACATAACGGCTCTCTGAACATCTTTTGGAACTCCTTGACCCTGTTAATGCAAAATAATTTAATCTGTAGTACATTTGTACATACATTTCTAATATTTCTGTTCAAGAACATTCATTTCAATTGCTTTTCAAGACTGCCCTCTGCTGGGCCAATCAAATATTATTTTTGAACCATCAAGCAATAAAACATAAGAATTTAGGTAAGTAATTTAGGATCAAGTGACAAAGCTGACCGTGAGGAGCACAATGGCGTAGTCGTACATTGATACAGGGTCATTGAGTCTGGTTGCACCTCTCTCATAGTGTTTCACTGCTGTCTGAATGTCTGGAGACACTCCTTGCTGACCCCAGAATAGCATGCGCCCCATTGCTTGCTAAAGAAAAAGAAAAATTAATATAAACTACCATTTTAAGCCAATCATTCGAGCTCAACGGTTTCCAGCATTAATGCACATCATTACAAATCGTTCTGATTTTGTAGCTTGGGAAATATTTCTTAAGATGCCGATTCTGAAAATAAATAAATTACATTTTTAAAATATTTAAATAGAAAAGTTATTTGTAAAGCGTAATAATTAGTACAGAGGAACAACATCAAAATGGAACATTCTGTGAATTTAAACTGTTTTGCTATACCTCAGCTTCAGCCACTCCACCTCGTGCCTGCAGCTTCAGCCAGTAAAACAAATCATCGTTTTCATTGGTTTGGGCCTTCAGGGTCTCTTCATCATTTAAACGTATCAACTCAACAAAAGTCTACAGAGAAGACCAAATGTTATATAGAAAGCCATTAAAATTGCTTTG
Source organism: Enteromius unitaeniatus (assembly GCA_032359435.1). NCBI lineage: Eukaryota > Metazoa > Chordata > Actinopteri > Cypriniformes > Cyprinidae > Enteromius > Enteromius unitaeniatus. Next base: position 14,879,168 of record JAUMHI010000057.1, on the reverse strand, counting down.
CACATCACATCATTAAATCAAAGGGTTACATGCAAGAGTTTTTATGTGAATCTAATTTCATAATGACCTAAAGAGTCTTAAATTTGATGCCAAAGGAGAAAACATTTTTGGTCTGACCGGACCAAAAATACATTTTCAATGCTGTGTTGTGCCTAACAGCCTCCTTTTTCTTTTTAAAACCCTGTATTCAAATTGAAAACTGAAATGCAATTTATAATACAAGATTAGGTTTACAGAGTGCCTAAGGGGACATAGTTAAAAATAAATAAATAAAAAAAAGTTTTATGTTCCCCAAAAAACTTTGCATTCTCTCACAAAACTGTATGGTCAACTTGCTAAACTTTTTTTTTTTAATTCCCCACACACAAGTATTGCGAGTAAACACTGCATTTATTGAGAGAACGCAAACATTTAGCGTGCCGGTGTAAAAAAAATTGGAACAACACAAAAGTTGTGCCAGAGAATGTAAAAGCTAATATAATACAACTAGAGAAATAAATATTTGTTTAACTGTATGCCGTGGTTTGAGAAATTTGAGCGTTTCAAAAAGTCTCATACTTGCTGTGGGGAGGGATTCTTCTGATCGGTGCTGGTTTGTCTTGCGATGTTAATGTAATAAGCATAGGAAAGGTCACGGTCAGGGGTCACCTCCAGGTCACCAACATGGTGCATATGCCCTAAACGTAGGAGCGCTAACCTCCAGTCCTTCTGAGCTGCCAAAAGAGACGACAGCCAAGCCTGCAGTGCCACACATCAGGTTTCACGTTAAACTACTAATCCTCATTCACTTTATCCATCACTGATGCTAGAGAAACCCAATCCAGTAGCCCACACACACCTTATACGGCTGTCTCCTGACTCCGAATCCACTGCTGTACAGCACAGAGGACAGATGCAGTGCTCTATTGTCTCCCAAACAACCAGATTGCAGGAGAAAAGGCATCATCCTGGTAAGAACGTCCAGACTGTGAGCAGTACTGATCTTACGGAGGACTAGAGCGTACAGAATCCTGCCCACAGCTGATGCATCCACCCTGCCTACAAAGCAGGTAACGATAAAAGCATATATACTGTATATAATCTTACTGACCCCAAACTTTGGAAGAGTATGGTGTGTATAACACCCATCAATTAACTGTTTGAATACAATCTTACCATATTTCTGTGATACTAGTTTGGTCAACTGTGCAACTTGGCGCCTGTGAGGGTTTTTTTCAAAGAACATGCACTGCTCTGTAGAGTTGACGGTACCGTGATTCAGTAGCAGCTCTGTGTATGCGTCCAAACAGCTGTCTGCAGGTGAATATTGATGTGGTGAAGCAAACAGCTGCAAACAATGACAAAAACCTACATTTTAATGTTTAATGGCCACCTAGTGGACATCCATGGTACTGACCTGGTGGTCTCTTTACTGTGAGAGAGTGATCTGTTACAGACAGAAATAGCTCTGATTTGAAATTCTCACAGGACTGGAACCATCCGGTTATATTCACTTTTGATATCACAGGAGGAAGATGAATCTCAGCCTGTGAAGACGTAAAATAGCACTATGCTTAGTCCAGGAAATACCATTTTTTTAGGATATTCAAAGCAAATACTCAACGTTTATATAGAGCAATGCCAAAATCATGAGTTTGACTGACAGGGAATGCATAAACTGTTATAATTGTATATTTTGAATGCAAAGTCACTTTCTAAAAATTATTCACCATATGCATTAATAGAAATAAATAATATAAAAACCTAAAAATGATTTTATATCCTACCTGGTCAGCTGGGAGCCCCTGTACACGATAGTATGTAGCTGGTCCATAATACCCTTCAATGCCTTGTATGAATTTACCTCCACCAATCACAAAATATCCATGCGTGTCATCCAACATGACGTTCCTGCCAAATCTGCCCAAAACACCAGATCTTTCTTAATGCAACATTTGTGAAATGTAAGTTTTACTGCTTTAAAATGAAGATTCTTACACATGCTCAGCTGTGCTGGAGTATTTCTGCTGCCCTTCCATACACGCAATAGAAATTGTCGCCTACAGGAGAGGAAGATATGAAAATATGAGTTTCAAATATGGCTGGATCAGTTCACACCAGAATAGCAAATCAAACCAAAGTCGAGAAGTGTATGAATGTAACCATTACTAAGCCACAAATTACGTGTGCTGCAAAATATTAAATCTCATTTGCTAAAAGTATTAGCAGGTCTGTGTGCAAATGTAATATTTGTTAAGGTCCACTTTAAACCAAAGAAATATTATTTATATTTATATTAATTATACTGTATACATTGTACTTGAATAAAATGCCATGGGAACCAAACCAGTGACCTTTGTGCACATGTATGCATCCATGAACTTACCACACGTCCCAGAATCTCCAGACTGATACAACACCACACATGAAGAGGAACCTTAAAAGATGAAAGGAACGCTGAGGAGTGCCCAGCATCTCCATGCACCTGGACATGAATCTTACCTGCACAAATTGGACAAAAGTCAATATTGCAACTGATAAAAAACAGACATGAGAGGTTCACGTCCTTACTTGTGTCAGTGAGGAACATCGAAGGGGTGGCGTAATTATTTTCAGCATCAACGTGGAGCACAAGCCCACATAAACGGTTACTGCAAGGTTTCTCCAGCAAAACCCAAAGCGAAACAGCAAACCTACAACGTCCAAACCACAAATCGTGAAGACATTCCATGTAATCTTAAACCTTGTTGCCAAAAAAGTAGAAATGCAGAAGCTCTCACCAGGGATAATAGATGGATTTGATTCTCAACCCTTCTAAAACTTCATTTTTGAAGGGCTGGAGGGTTTTGATGATGCCATAACGTTCACCCGTAGAAGCATAAATTGTGGAAAGAAGAAATACCACCTCTTAAAAGAAAAGTGTGAAAACATGTAATAGAAGCATTGCACTTTTTAAAAATAAAAATGCAGATTATAACGCTATTTAGGTACCATTTTCCTCTAAACACTGTGGCATGTCATCTCTTCTGACTCTCCAGAGCATATCTGTGTCCCATTTGGCACAAAGCTGGTGTTGTTTTAAGGGTCGACTCAGTGGTGAGTGAATATCAAGGGGAACAGTCACACTGGTTCCAGGAAACCTGCCAGGTCCGGTGGACTCATCCGGTCCGATCCAAGCGCGCAATAAACAGCTGAGAACCCAGTCAGAACCGCGTATTATCCAATCAGGTCGGTACACAAGCCAGTCAGGAAAATTCACGGTCACCACTCGGGTTCTGGCATGACCTGGATCGCATGTCCAGTATTTGTGGAAAACGACTGAGGTAGATCCAGTATCGAAAGAAACCAGAACCTGAACATGCACTACGGACGACTGAACACAGCTGTACTTAACGGGTACTTTAGAGTTGGAGACGGGCGAGTCAGGTGCGTCAAGGAAAGCCACATTACCTGTGCTGGATCGGCTCAGACAGCCAGTTAAAGACACCTGGTAAAAAAACAAAAAACAAAAAAAAAACAAGGGACGCATTTAATTGTTGATGTAAACTGTAGTTCTACCTCTAATTTGCATCTGAAACGCGCTCACTGCACTTACAGAAATAACGACATGCAAACACAAGCGGTAAAATCTTTTTGCCATCATTCCTCTGCGAAACCCAGCAACCACCAGAAGATTTGGATTAAATGAAGCAACTCTTATCTGAGTAAAATGAAGTTTTTGCTGCGTTCATGATGCACAGTCGCGCGTATTGTTGCGTTATTTGGCTGGTTGCAGCACATCCGCTTCAAAAAGCGTTGCAGCGCAGGTTTTCATATGATCAGACGCCAAAGCAGGTACCTGAGCCCGTCAACAGGCCCGGAATAACATCCTGTTTGAGCTGCAGGTAGAAGACTTTAAACAAACAGAACGGGTGAGTTCCACCCTCTAACGCAAACCTAGTGCAGCTCATGAATAATTACTCTCAGGTTAGTGCTGTACACTATTCTAGACAATTTGCTTTGGTGTGCGGCTTTTCTACATGTTTAATATATTAATAAGCACAAGTGTACCTTATGCAGAAATGCCGAGGTATATTCATCATTTAAGAACTAGCTCGTTTTAATTTATTTAATTGAATTGGCCACACCCAAAACAGGAAGTGACATTCTGGGTAATGAAATGTTTCCATCCTTGCCCATCTTTTCATACTAGTACATAAATAATGTACATATAGCATTGGGACATTGCAACCCGATCTTTTGGATAAATAGCTAGAAGGAACAACTGATAGTTAGAATTACACAGAAAAATATAGTTAATAAACGATAGCTTGAATATACTCCCACTATATGCACAGCACCTGATCACTGGATCTTATGCACACATTGCACTTAAAACAATAATATATCTGTCACATAAACCATCCAATACACACCTATGTCATTTTGCATATCCAATCTATGCATATCCAATGCACCTTTACTTAGTAATAAAATAATAATATGTATACATTTAATAATTTATGTTACAACTAACACATCTTTTCACTGTGTACTACCCTCCCCAATTTCTCCTTTTTTACTAATTGTAAATATGTCTAAACTACAATGTGTGTACTTTTGTCAAAACCTGTAGGTATGTAACTGTCTGTCTAAATGTAAATTGTCCCTGCACTGTCTGGAGCACGCTCCCAAGAACTTCATTCACCTAGGCAGAGGTGCTGTGGTGAGGTGACAACAAACGTGATTTGAATATCTAACTGTATAAGAATATCTTTGCATGATAAATCGAGACATTTTGTAGTCACTGTACATAGTAATGGGGGGTGGGGGGGTTAGGGTAATAATGAGAAATAATGGAGAATAATGGAAATGTCACTCATTTTAAAACCTTTTTTTATTGCTTTCATGCAGGAGTGCCATAAAATTTGAAGACTACAGTTTTGAACATTACAGAAGATGCAAAAGTATTATTTTTTACTTTTTGTACAGTATAGGCATAAATAGCTCAAACGGAGAAGTGAACAGGAATATCTAAAGGGGAACAGAGTCTAAAACAGCTACCGTCTCTCCCATGTCCGTGTTTGAGAACATGCATTAACACGGTGAAGTGCAGTTTACTTGACCGGACTGATGCGCGCACACTGACATACTCACTGACAAAAGAGGAGCTTCGTGCAAAAGAGGCACAGATGAAACAAATACATCTGCACAGTTGTACATCTGTTAAGGACTGATTGGTTGGTATACATTTGGATGTGGTCTTGTACCATCTTTCACAAAAGAAATGACAGATGTTTCGTGCAGCGCTGCTTTGGTTTGCCTCCAGGTTCATGGATACATTGCATGTTTAAAGCCTGTGGGTAAAAGCTAATAAAATGTGTAGTGACGGCTCTCACCAAGCCTTTTGATTCTTAACCCTTCTCTTTTCAGAAAGTGTGCTTGTAATTTTCAGTGCTCTGGGATAAAAAGACATTTATCTAAGTGAACATCATGTAAACCACAAGAAGAACAGAGACTGGTCGCCACTTCCTCCAAAAATGCACAGTGCTAAAATCCGTCTGTCCAAACATCTGACCATTTAAAGGCAAGTCACATTATAACAGCAGTAGTGTGTGGTTGAGCTTTAACATGATATAAAAGAGCACCTGAAATCAAGGATTCAACATTCAATAATATGACCTAATTCAGCAGAAACCAAGCTCTCCTTCAAACATGCCAGAAGTAAATGTAGACACCCACCCTTCCACCACAATTTGGAAAAGCTGCACCTTTACAGCAATCTCTGATCTCAGATCAGTGATCTAACAAAACCGAAATATAACATTTGGGAAGTGTATACGTTTTGTGGATGGTGGCCTTGGTTTGGCACTTTGAATACAAGATGGCAAGATCTGCTGAAAATGTAATTATGGTGTAATTTGAACAAAGTGAAGTGTGTATTCGCCATACGTTTTCTTTTTCTATGTTTTTTTTGGGTCTTGGAGTTTGGATGACATCATTGGAAACAGTCAGCAGGGGCATGGTTAATGGTAAATACCAAAAAAAAAAAACTGTGCATAATCATAAGCCACATTGTATTTTTCAAAATTATTTGGAATGATCGGCAATGATCAAAAATTCTAATCGTGTAATTCATCAACATATTAGAAATCCCTGAAACCCTGGAGAAACGTTCAGTGTCTTGGTTTGTGTAAACGTTTTAGTGTGTATTCCAGCATATTCTAAATTCTCTTTACAAAACCGACGCATCAACATTCAGAAATAGTGCAACATTTTAGGGGAGTTTTACACTGATAATTCAGCCCTTTTACAGTTTCTCTGACCATCGACAAACACTTACTAAAGAGTACCATTAAACGTTCAGCTGACAATTCATTTGAACTTGAAAGACAAAGGAGTGTGCGGATAGAAACGAAAGAACCAGGCTATTTTGCATTTTAAGCAAAGGGGAACAAGAACCAAGCAAACATCTAAGCATTCAAAGTTCAATCAAACAAAGGCGAAGACATGCAAACTGATACAGATTATACAAGGAAAGAAAAGTCCATTAGAGGGAAGATTCCTTTGAAAGTCTGGCACTGTCTCCTGCAGAATAAATAGTGCTTTACATTACCCTGCTCCCCCCAAAAAAATGGTCCATCCCGTTCCCACTGGTGTATCATACCCACTTATCCACCCCCAAAATCATGCTTGTTCCTAAGTGTTCCTCTGAAAAAGCAAACATTTCTATAAAGACCTCGGAAAGTTGTTTGGTTGTGCCATAACTTCAGACCAGAAAGGGAAAAAAAAAATCAAAACATTTATATCAACAATACAACAAAATGAAAAGCAAGGGAAAAAACAAAACAGTTGTCCAGTTATCTTATTTCTTCTGTTTTTTGAAGATCTTGAAGGTATGTTTCTTGCGACTGGCGGCAGAGTCAGTGTCTTCACCTGTGGAGCCACTGTCCTCCTCTAGGGGGCTCTTTTTTGAGGAGATCTGGGGTATGCGGTTTCCAGCTTTCCCCTCAGTCAGTCCAGTGGGGGATGGCGTATCTGGTTCAGTGGAGTTTGGGCTTAAGGAGCGCGAGGATTCCGACATGGACATCACCGCCTGGGAGCCATGGATCTCACTCATACTGGCGGATTTCTCTATGCCATACACCTTCTTCATTAATATGGGACTATCAGAACCTCCATCGGGAGATGCACCCCCATCGTAAACTCTGTTGCCTCCGTTGTGTGCATGGGCTCCCTCTTCAGAGCGTGAATGGGGACCATGCAGGAGTGAAGTCGGCTTCACGGGGAAGCCTTTGGAACTGTAGGATAAGCGTAGCTGCTCGCCAGTCTGGGATATACACAAGGAAGAATCAGAGTCGGAGCGATTCAAGTCCCTGTGAAAAAAAAAAAAATGGTGAAATTAGTCAGATTTCATACAAGTCCTAAATCACCAAGACAACTTGTTGGTTTTAAGTAAGGTAACACTGCATTTACCACTACCTGAACTCACCCGTGAGTTGTTAAACCCCTTAGAGTTAAGATGGCAAGATTTCAAACCTCAAAAGATGTCTAAACTGAACATGCCAAGGCTCAACTACCCAGTGTTAGAAAAGTGCAAGCCAACAAAGCAGGGGTGTCCAAGTATGCTTCTGCTTTCAGGGAGATGTACGCTTGCATGTTGGAGCTAAACTTTACAGGAAGGTGGTCCTCCTGTAGAGAGACACACAACATCAAGGGTATCCAGTCCTGTTCCTGGAAGGCCACTGTCCTGCAGAGTTTAGTACCAATCCCCAATAAGCAGAAGCTGATCAAAGTCTTCAGGAAGGTGTGTTGGGATACGTTCGAGCTAACTAAGACTCTTCAAGTCCAAGTCCAGTCCCAATTTAAAGTTGAAACTTAAGTCTCCAGGACTGGAGTTGAAGAGCCTTAAGCTAGACTCTGCAGGATGTTGGCCACCCCTGCACAACATGGTCATTTCAGGCATTCAGGTGTGAGAGCTAATTTAAAGTTAAAGGACAAACAGTGCAAGAACAGATTAAGCAACGAGGTAGAACGTCAAGTTGCAAGCTGCAGTGTCATTAACTGTAGTGTGTATAGCCAATTATAGCAACAAACCCCACAAGTAGTGGTTCACCAGAACGTGTGAAATGTGTGGTAAAAGAGTCCTGTTAAATGTTTTGGATGAAGTCCCAGGATCATGCCAGGTGAGAAGCACAAATGCACAACAGAATGAAGTGATACCCATAGCTGCCACAACGGCGGGGGCACTCTGGACTTGCATCACAGGGGAGGTCTGGGATGGTGTCCATGGGCTGGAAATGTGAAGAGTGATAGTGGGATGCATGAGGGGCAGCAGCAACGGAGAAGGAGTGGGGAGTGTGGGATGAGGCAGCAGAGTAGATAGCAGGATGGGACACTGCTGAGGAAAGAGGCGGCAGTCCCGGAGCGTCAAACTGCCCGAAAGATTGGCTGCGCGCCTGGCGTAGCGCCGTCCTAGACCTGGACGAGTACAAGCTACACTCCCCTTCCTGCCCACCAAGTGCGAGACAACTCTCTACCAACCTCTGAGAGCCCATGGCCAGCTGCGGGTCAATGTGCCGTTGCCGGAGTGACATCATACTGGGAGCTGCAGGGACACAAAAACAATAATGTCACTCAGAGAAACAAGTCAGAGCATGCAGACACTGAAATAATATTGGGTGACAGGTGGCGAGCTGAAGAAGGTGAAAAAAGAAACTCTGAGACTAAGGTGCTAGGAAGGAAAAGTGTATAGACACAAGAGGGAAGTTGTGGACAAGTCGGGACCCATTCATGCATTTTTTATATAGTGCATTTTGGTTTCTATCCATCAGAAGTGGATAGGATTGTGAAAAACAAAAGGGACCAGTGATGTCATATACTATACTTTGATTAAACATTTTTCACATTTTCACTTTTACCAATTAATTGTTTATGATAAGACCAGTAATGTGTTAAGGATATAAAAGGGTCTATTCTGAATTCATTTCAACTCCAAGATTACTTAAAACGTAAAGAAGGATCCTGTAAGGACTGACTGAAGTCTGAAGTTCTCTTAGTAATATGTGGAAAATTAGAAAACAAAACTAAAAGAGATCATGCATTTCAGAGTAAACCACTTCACAGCTGTGGATAAGAACAAGATTGGGAGGTGTAGACTAGGAGTGTTTCTTTCTGTCCAGTTTCCCTTTGTGGTAGCTACAGTAGGGTTAAGGGAAGCCTATCGCTTTAAAACAGAGTGGTTCAGGAAAACAAGAGGAAGTGAGAGTGGTTGGGGAGAAGGGCATGGTAGTTTAGCCCACCAGAGTACTTCCAAAATGACTGGCAATCCGAATTCAAAGACCAGAGATCACTTGCTCGGCGGCCCATTAGCCACGCTGCATCTGGAGGGGGTAAGGGGCAAGGGTATGGGTGCAACTGTTAATAACTGTACTACTAACACAGTGCTACAAGAACAGATCTTTACAATTAGATTTTTTTTGGCAATGCTTTACTGAAAACAAAAAAACACCAACTTTCAAACGTAATATATTTTGCCCAATGAAAACCAATTTTATTGCACTTTTTGAACCTGGGAAAACAACTATTTTCTTAAGAGCTTGTTTGATGATAATTTTTCACACATTGAGACGGAGCATTACAATCCACAAAAACTTCAGACTTGTACTGGACCACTTAACTTGCACATGGGCCTGTTTCTTCTGGCCTACTCGATGACCCTTCATTGAATTTAACATTAATTAACATTTGTACAAAGAGTGCATATTTGCCATTTCAACAACAGATGACAGCAATGTGTTGAAGATCTCGAAGTACTCCTCTCAGTGTAAAACACACCTGTAGATGGACGGAAAACACTCCAGCAGAGTGTGCAACACGCTTAACGCATACAATCATTTCTGACAGAACTTGCGCACAGACAACCTAAATAGCTCAAAACTAGGGATATTTGGATTTTGTCAAACCACCACGGCCTTTGGCTGACCGGGTCCTATCCCTATCGCTGTCCGGCAAGTCCTTACATTGAAGTGTTCCAGGTGCCACTATGTCCTCATCCATGTCATCCATGTCGTCGGACATGAAATGCTGGGGTGTACCACGGCCACCCATGAAGCTGGGGTCCAGATTGAGGGCAGATGCCAGAGAGGGCAGGCCTGGGTTATTGACCAGTGTGAAGCCTGTTAGGAACTCAATCTGCTGCCAGCGATGGAGTCTCTCTCTCAGAGCTGCTGTTACCTCACCAAGAGCTTGCCTGGAGACAAAAAGATTAAGGCGGTATGTGTTATGGGTTGTTTTTCCATTGCCATTCAAAAATGTTGAGAAGTGTCTGTTGTGACTTACTTGGCTGCAAGTATTTTGTGATCCACATCATCCAGTGAAGAACTATGCGCCACATGGAACGTCCCAAATAAGGTATTTCTCTTCTTCTTAATTTTTTCTGCCTAAACCATGTCACATTTTTGTAAAGAAAAGGATTATTATTATATAATTTATATTATATTACATTATTATCAATCTATCTACTCATATCTCACAAATCTACTATCGCTTGTTTTATCCTGGTTAAACCTTACATTAAATATATAGAATATAAATAGTATATAACTAATTTATTTACTTGTTTGCTTCTAATAATGGCAATTAATATATTAAATCTATTATCCTCCTAAACATGCATCATTATTAAAAACATTTTAAAGTCTGTTACCATATTCTAGGGTTGTACTACACCAACAAAGTTGCACTGATATCAATAATCTAAATGTTCTTACCATTTTTCCATCTTAGCTAAATGAATGACTGCGACAAATGCTGCTCACCCCCTCTTTGGCCACCTGCAGTTGTCTCTCTGCATTCTGTTTCTTGATGTTGTAGTACTGCACCTCCACCTCATGAGTGAGCTGCAGCCATTTCTGCAGGGATTCAGGAGGACACCAGCTGCTGCGAGACTCCAGTTCCTTCTCCGCCTTCTTCAGAGCCATACGCACCTGCAGGAGGCGCCAGAGACAAATCAGATCAGAGTACAAAGCAATGCAGATCATCAAGCAAACCTCACAAAGCTGCTTTCAGATGCGAATGCTCTGTGATAAATAAAAATTGCTCTCATCCAAAAAAATAAATAAAAAAAAGATGAATGCTGCTGTTTGGGACATTTCTGGGAGGCAATAATAGAAATACGTTGATGACAGACTTTGCTCGAACATTTGAGGAAAAACCATAAACTTTCAGTTGCTGTGAAATGATATCGGTCTGCTGGTTCGTCCAGTTTTGCTGTGCCATAGGCCAAAGTCATATGCGCATATATATATATGCATGTTTGTACATTGTACATGTTTGTATTACATGTACACACACACACACACTTAGTATTAAAGTACTAAAATAAATAACTTTTTTTTCCTTCTAAAAAAGAGGAAACTTTTTTTCTTATTTTTTATTTTATTTCATATTTTATTTTAATAAACATTTTCAAATGGCTTTAATGTAGTTAGCAATAACTATGCAACAGAGAACCCTGCAAAATC
>JAUMHI010000057.1:14855244-14867585 GCA_032359435.1 Enteromius unitaeniatus | reverse complement strand
ATTTTATTTTAATAAACATTTTCAAATGGCTTTAATGTAGTTAGCAATAACTATGCAACAGAGAACCCTGCAAAATCTATAAATGCTGCAAATTAACAGCCCAAACGCCTGGATACTGTAATTGCAACACTGTATTTAACCTTTCAACTTCTTCTATTCACCCCATAATTTGCATATGTGATTATGACAATTAGCTAATTTGCTTGACTCATGAATGACTCATTTGGAAAGCTAATGAGAATAAACAGCATAAATTTCACCGCCTGAAACGTTTTTGCTACGACAAGATGCAAATTAATTTGCCACAGATAAGCTTTGCACCCCATCCTAACCTTACTAAGATAAACACGGTTAATCAACTCCTCCATTACAGCGGTAAATAAACAGAGCTCATCCAATAAGGGCCTCGGGGAGTGGGCTAAGGGGTCAGAGAGCCGAAAGACCCCTTTCTTACAGAACAGCGCTAATGAGCTTCAAACCCACAGAGATTTGTGCCGCCCTATGACCCAGAATACCCACTTAGCACCAGGGTTTTAATAGGCCAACATGGGGCACCTACGCAAACAAACAATTCAGGTCTATTCATGTCACTTGTGGATACAAACTGAACCCTTATATAGTGTCATAGAAGGAACCACTTGCTGTCCTTGAGATATAAGAGCTTGTTGTAATTCTCTGTTCAGCTCCTGCAAAGATTCTTCTTCAGATCTGAAGCGTTAAACTGCTCCTTATGCAACAGCACTGCAGCAATTGCTCAGTAAAGTAGGCCACAGTGGACACTGCACTCAGATTGAAATCCTATTGTTGATAACTTTTCAGATCATTTTGCAAGCATTTCCACCCACTTCCTGACCACTATTTTGTTTAAGATATCAAGATATGGGCAGAACCTGCAAATTTGAGGTCTAGACCAGATCGAAGTCTAACCCTATTGGAACATCTTGCATATTTGTTAGTTGACTTTTACCTGCTCCAGCTCCTCTTCTGCATATTTCTGACGGCTCAGCTCATTCTCAGTTCCCTCTCGGAGCTCCTTCAGTCTCTGCGCTTCTTGTTTGGCAGCGTTGATCTCGTCCCTCAGTTTCTGCTCCAGGTTTACCTTCTCCACCTCCACTGAACGATGCTCCTCCTGAGCAATCTGTAGCCTGTGTAAAGAAAACCACACAAAATAAGCCACAGTGTTATATTCTACCAGTACAAAATTATTTATTTTGCTTGACCGCAGTGCAAAAGTAAACCAAACGTAGCCAGCAGGGTAAAACCAACAACTTTTGGATCAAGCAGAAGTCAAATGGTTGTTTTAGCAGTGGGCTGAATGAAATGCTAGGCGCTCACCTAACAAGGCTCGCTTAAGGGTGAAATGTTGCATAATGTAATTAATATTCATGAAGCAAGCCACATCAGGCAAAGATTGTGCACTAAAAACCTTCAGAGGAGAAAAGACGGGAGCAACAGAAGTCATTAAAATGTGCATTTTTATATGCAAAATTAATTCCTGCAGATCACACAGCAAAACACATCATGGGTTTGACTCTCAGTAAATGCATGAACTAACAAATGCATTCCTTGAATGTAACGCAAGTCACTTTGGATAAAAGTCCTTGCCAATGCATAAATGTCACATGCAGATACAGTAATGCATTTTATTCAGCAATGTTTTTTCTATACAAAAAAAAAATTATGTTCCATTTTTGAAATAATCCAAACTAGTCCCACAACTCAATGGTATTCATCAATGATAATTAATGTGCACCAAATCAGCATATTAGAATTATTTCTGAATGACTAAAGAGGTTCAGGCTTAAACTATGCAAATAAGAGCCATTTCATTCGGTGCAAAAACTTCACCAGCATCAGTAATTAGAGGTCTTAACCAATCATATGTCGTCTCATTAATCAGACTGTTTATTACATGTCAGTAAACAGATAGCTGTGCAACAAAACTAATAAATAAGATGCAAGGATAAATATGCTAAAGTAGAATATGACTGATGACAGGAAACTAAGGCATGCTTGATAAAATTCCTGTCTGACAAACATCACAGAAGCTCCTTAAACCCAGCTGTGCTCCTTTTAGCTTCAGGGCCAGTGAGTCGTGGCCGGAGGTTCAACTAGCAGCAGGACAGTTTTACAAAATATGAAGCACAGCAAAGACAAATAAAGATTAAGAAGCCACAATCATAATATATTTTATATATCAAAAGACCCAAAGTCAAACTCCGGCTCGTTCAGTCAGCAAAAAACTACATTCACAGGAAACACTGATTGCAAAACTAGGGTGCGGCTTTAAAAAGAAGAAGAAAAAAAGATGATGTCATAGCAAGCAGAAAAGAGGAGCGAAAATAACACTGACAACCCTGGGCTTCCCTGAGCTATGACAGGAATAACGACAGAGAGAAGAACCGTGGGGCCACTGATTCGCTTGGCCACGTCTATATAAAACCTCAGATCAATCTTCCCTTGAAGAAAGAAAAGGCTTTATCTGTCTAGGGGCTTCACTTGAGATGTCCATTGGCAAAATTTTAGGTGACACCTGACTGCTTTTGGAGACACAATATCAACTGCTCCTGGGTTATAAGTAGCATATTATTCCCCCGGAAATGAAGCTTAGATGTACACATACATACATCCCCTGTTTGAACTCACGAAAGCTTTATGTTAGTGTTAAAAACCAATTTGTCTATGGAGAAAATAAATGGGATTTGTGGCTCATGCAGTGTCACTGATATCCAGGAGGTGGCGGAGCGAAGGCCTGACAGAAAAAGAAACAGGTGGTTTAGGGGAGAAGTGGTCATTGAGTGAAGGACTAGTGTAAGGTGATCTGAACGACCAGCCAAGACCAAAAATCTTCCGCACTCAGTCCTGACCTCTGCCATTCACCATCCTCTAAATCAAGTAATCGTAGCTCAGTGTTACAAGCCGACAACAAATATAAAGCAAGACAAGTCTTCTCACTTACAATCACACACTCTTTATGACCATGTAATCAGAAAGCTTTATAGTTTTAATTGTTAGCGAATATTTCATTTAGAAAACCTTTCATCTGACCTGTCATCTTTGCTCGAGCTTGAACGACGATTGATTGTTTGTTTAAAATTCTTTTGTGCTGGTGAAAGTGCAGTTTTGAAAACAAAAGACGCTACACACAAAAGACTAGACTATGCATGCAGTGAATAATTAAATCATTTTTTTATTCCTCTCCCTCAAACATGCACCAACAAGCTTGGATAAACATGGTTTGCTGTGAAGAACATTCTCTCACATCTGATTTTACGAGGGGTCAAACAAGCATGTGAGAGTTGTGCGAGAGAATGAAGATGGTCTCAAAGAATGAGAGTCATGTGAGATTGCCTCAAATACACTAGAGAGAACTAAAACAATATTCTATTGAAAAAAATATGCCCTAATGCCAAGTAATAAACTTTCAAAGTAATTTGCCCCAGAGTGCCAGTTACATTAAAGACAGTTGTAGGAGTTATTTTCTAATAAACTCTTGTAGGAGCAGTTTCCGGAACAGGGTTTAAGACTAGTCCTAGATTAAAATAAATGTTAAGAGAAGTCTAAACTGGAAAAGGCTTGCACGGAGATATCTTATAATACAACATTGCCATTGTTTGGTCTTAAAATGCTCACAGATAATATTTCTAAAAATTCTTAAATGTCCTAAATTAGCAAAGGACTAGTCCTGGTTTAATCTAATTCCTAACCGGGAAAAGTGAAAACCAAAAAAATAAAAATATAAATTGCATATATTAGAAAAATGGAAATGTTTCTAATACCCACCAAGGCTCTAATTATTTGATAACAAAATATATAGTATAAAAAGAAATATTGTAAACTATGTGTATTTTTAAAATGTAGTTGCTTATTATGTGAATATATTTTAAAATGTAATTTAATCCAGTGATGCAAAGCTGTAGAGAAAGAAAGAAAAACATTGATAAATGACAGTAAAAACATAACATTAAACGATTTCTATTTTAATTAAATGCAGTTCTTCAGAACTTTCTATTCATCAAAGAACCGTTTAACAAATGGTTATTATTATAACAGTAAATAACCACCATTTGAGACTCTTTAACAACATTATTAGTAACAACAACATTAACAACGCTGTCAAGTAATGATGCTTGAAAATCGGCTTTGCCAAGGATTTATATTTATATACTTTTAAATAAAATAAAAAGGAAAACTAGTTGTAATAGCATTGGTGAATTCGTTCAGAACCATTTAAAAAAAAATCTTATTTCAAAGGTTTGACTGTTAGTGTACACCTGTATAATGTAATACATAAATGATAGTAGTAGTAAAAATACTACTGCTCTCAAATAAATGAAAATAAAACATCTATAATTTTAAGCCTATGAATTTGTTTGACTTTTACTGGTAATGCACTCATCTAAGCATCCTACCAAAACCCAGAATGACCTAGCAACCTCATGGCGGCACACTAAAGCAATGCCATCCACCCACAACATCCTTCCGCGAATGTAAAATTCTACTTCACAACATGCAATTCCCATCCAACTGAATTGTAAATTGCCATGCAGGAGGAGCAGTTTACATTACGCCTCATTTCTGACTCGGAGTGACTGGACAGGGATCGCGCGTGTGGTAATTTGGAAGAGGTTTGTCTGGTGTGAAACACATCAACACACCTACACAGGAAACTGCTGCAAAGCCTGACTCAACAGCGTGGCCTTGATAAGCCTTCACAATACGTCTCAAAAAAAATAAAAAAATGTAAAAAAATAAAGCCTACATACAAACGACCACTGCAGCTTGTTTAAAGGGCAAACTGACATTTCGTTTCATCTCGAATTGTTCCTAAAACGAGCCTACATCAAATCAAATGTACCTTTTTGGAAGCGACAGCCCACAAGGACCTGCTTAAACTAACATAACTGGCCGAGGCATTCATTTTATTTATATCCTTGAGTTAAAAACTGAGATGATTCAAAGTATCCGGGGTTAATCACCTCCCTCCGGGGCGCCCGAAGCACTGTAGGCCTCTCACCCACCAATCACCGGAGACATGACCCGGTGACTCGGCCGGTTGTGTCAGAACACAATATGCTGGACGTCCTCCACTGTATCAAACACACTCTGCATAGTTTCCACTGCCTCGTCCCCTTCACACACATTCTCACACTTCATTCACATGTTAAAGGGATACGGGAACTCTTCCGGACACACTCGCTCCTGTGCCTTTCGCTCAAAAGCTGACAGACTACGAGTCTGCATGAGGACCTCTAAAGGAAGCTGGTGAATAACGGTTGGAATTTAAGGATCAGAGCGTTATCTGCATTCTCACATTGCTAAAGATTTTCAGCACTGGTGTAATAGTTTGCAAACACCGCCACCTGACATATTCAACACTTGCTGGTCAATGTTCTCAGAAAGAAACGAGTCATTCTGTGTAACCGGTTTAAAGCAAATTTCCTATTTGAACACAGATTGTGCACAGCTGTAAAGTTCTTCAGAAAAAGAAAGTGAATAATAAATGATAACAAACTGCATAATGTCATATTAAGATACATTTAGTATTGTTATACATGTCGGGGAAAAGAAATAGAACGATAGATGAACGATAGACAGAATAAAAGCTAGATAGATGATACAACAACACCAAGACAGACAAAACGACCGGAACAATGATAGACAGAAAGACAGATAAAACAATATACAGAGAGCACGCGAGCTAGAAGATTTTAGTAGATCATGTGTAATGGTTTGCAAACACCGCTGTCTGATGTATTTAACTTTCTCAGTAAGAAATGACTCATTCTGTGTAGCAGGTTTAAATATAAATTACGATTTGAAAACAAATAGAACGATAGAGCACGCTAGCTAGATACCTAACTAGAATGATAGATTGATAGATAGCTAACTCGATGATAGATATCAAAGCCAATCCTCTTTGTCTTAAACATACGCTTCCCATTGCAGTTTATTCCCATGCGGCTCCATATCCTGTTTCCTCAGAAGGGAAGTCCAGGCTCACTGAACACTGTCAAAACAGACCAATCAGTCTGATATCAAGGCTTACCGGAACTCATTTAGATAGTGACAGTAAATCATATGCATTGCCATTCTCACTTTATGAGCTCTTGTGCGTAAAACACAGAAGGAACCACTGACATAAGCTGCATCAATAGTTGTGACTAATATTCTATTATAAACAGGAGTGCAAGGCTCAACTGGAGGTTCAGGTTATTTTATAACCTGGTCATTTTGAATATCAAAGCCAGCTGTGCCACAATTCTTCATGCAACAATATGGCATCAGACAAAGATGCTGGTTTAACGCACGTTCATGCACAAAAACAACTGACAAAGGACTGCCTTACACCTGTGCCAATGCTTCGTCACTACAGAGTTTCTCACACTTGTCCAAGTATCTAAAAATAGAGAAACGGCAGAACAGGTTCTCACTTCTGCTGTAGGTCGTGAAGGCTCTGCTCTGCCCGGTGGAGGCTGTCCAGGTCTTTCATCATCTTCTTCATGTGGTCTTTAGAGTGGCGGTTCTGGATGTAAGCGAACCAGCAGCCCCCCATTCCGATGACTATTGACACCACCAGCATGAAGTCCTTCAGGTGGTTATGTCTGTTCACTGTGAGAGACAGAAACCAATATACATCAGACAAGTAGTCCTTTAGTAAACACAGTGAATAAGACACAAATGAACTCATTATTTGCAAACGTTCTGATAAAACCCATACAATAAACTGCCCATAACAATGTCTCTTGGTAAAATAAACCTTTTATTAATAAACTGAACAGTTTTTGAAATTATAACTCTCAATACTGAATGAAACAAAGGACAACTTCAACAGCCTTCGTATGAGAAGTGTGTCAATGATGCTTTAAAATGCTGCATATGTAGGCAGCTGAAAAGGTTTTGGAACCGATCCCATGACCGGTTTTAGAGTGCAAAGCTGAGGTGTAGGTTGTAGTAGTAGAAGTCAATCAGGATTCTGCACAAAGAGGTAAGAACTTTGAAAATCAGTTTGCAAACCGATGCACGCAGAACACAGGCTTTCTCTGCAAGCTGCTCAAATGCTTCCCACAAAGCTGTTTAATGCAAGGCATTAAAAGCTTTTTTCCTGAAAATATTGCACTGGAACTCAGATTGAGCTGCAGTGCATTCATCTAGTAATGGTTAAAGCGTTCATTTAGACTTCCAGTAGGGCTTTTGCGGTTACGGTCCTGCAATACTGGCCACTGCTGTGCCACTGGGCAAGACAGTTAACCTAACAACAGCCCCGGGGACAGCACACAGCCCTGACCCTGGATGACTCAATTTCTTACTCCATCTGTACATAAACACGATTAAATATAAATGTCTGCGTTGAGAGATGGAAAATAACACTCTTCTCAACAACTCATCCTTGAGGGAGCAAAACCTGTTGTATCGTGCAAAAAAAACAAACTAAAAAATTGTTGGTCGGAAATAAATTACATTTTAAAATAAGTTAATAGACTTTTATTTTTGCTTAAAAAAAAAAAAAACACTACAAAAGAATGTAGAGTAACAGGAAATGCAATGGAAGGCCAAACTTAAACCTGCATGACCCACATGAGAACCACAGGTCAATGTGTCTCAAGCATCTGCACTAACAGCTGCTCCATGGCTCTAACATTAAAAACAAACCTGTAAAGCAGAAGGCTGTGATGGGACAATCTCTGGAGACAAATTATTCAAATGTTGTTAAACGTTGAGGCGTAGGCTTTTAAAACCTGTCAACTGTGTCATTGATTTAACAAAAACAGGGGATATGAGGTACTGAAAGGCAGCTGAAAGATCAGTGATTTTGCTGAGCTGAGCCGTCAGATGCATCCTGGTTTAACTGGAGCCAGACCTCTTCAGAGTCAACTTGCACAATGACATCTGCCAAATACAGACCCTCTTTCTATGACTCCCTGTTAAGATCTCTGTGGCGGTCCCGATGGCCGACAGCAGATATTTTTTTTAAATAGGAACCACAGTAGGGAATGTCAAATGCAAATGCCTAAAATTAATGCTGAATTTGAAGGATTTAAGGATTTGAAGGGCAGACTTTTGTCGTAATTTAGTTTTCTAGTTAGGGTCATGGCAACAAAAACACAGCGATTGTTCATTGTCACTCTAATGGAAGGACAGAAGTCTTAAAGTAATAAAACTTAAAAAATAAAAATAAATTATTTTATGCAATGATCAACAGAAATATATCTGCTGAAAATATATGTTAGTGTTCATGTTTATAGTGATGATGTTTTCAGTATCATTATTCCAGACTTTAGAGTCACATGATCTTCAGAAATTCAAATATGCTAATTTGTTTGCTCAAGAAACATTTATTACCAAAATCTGTATTTTCTTATTGTTGCCGATAAATGTCCATTATTAAAATGTAGTTTTTTTTTCTGTTGTTTAAAATGCTGTAATGGTATAAAAAAAGCACTAGATTAATCTTAAAATGAAAAAAAAAAAAAATCTACATTTATTTGATCAGCCATAGTTATCAGCCAATTCAGAATTTCATAGCTTTACACTGCGAGTGCTGTGGTAAAGTATGTCTACATAGTATAACAAACTATAATTTTAAAAGCACAAGGTAGCTCTTTCATACAAACAGAAGGAAATAAATATATACATAACATAAAAACAGAACACCTGCACAATGTTCACAACATCGACCCAGCTTTTTTTGGGCCAATTCACTGTCAAGGAGCTATAAATTCAAAATAAATATTTATAAACAATGCCAATAATAGAAGGGAAGACGTGTCACCTAGCTAATAAAAACTAGTGCTTGGCCCGATCTGGAAAAAGAAATTTAGCGTTGTGCTAAATCACGTTCATAAAATGTTAAACACTCTAGCACTAAAACAACTTTGTTCCTGCTCATAACAAAAGGCATGTGAAGCACATGGTTATGTCAGCCATGGTGTATTCTGGGGTGTGGCGTAAATCAAATCACTTCGCCAGGTTACTGTACAATCTGTGACACGCAATCCGAGCTGATAGATGGTCAGCAAACAGAAAAGAGTGCATGCTTGCACAGACTGATCCCGTTTTCAGGTCAAGGCAGATTCTTTAGATAACATTCCCAGGAATGTAACAGACGGTTAGAATGTGCTCCTGGGAACAAGTATTTGTGCAAAACCAAAAATGTGTCAATTAAACAAATGAAAGGGAATGGAAAAGAATAACTCTCTCTTTTACAAATACCAGAGTACCTGCCGAACCAGTACGGCAGCATTCTGGAGGGTTAAACACGACGGGCTGCATCCGATTTAGTGTGCCAAAGACGTGTGCTTAGAATACAGAGTGATCGTCTAAACCCTCCCTATCCAAACCCTCAAGCCTTCTCCATCGGCCTTCAGCAGATGACTACGAGCCAAGCTAGACCTCTGGATGCTGGCTAATTGGTCTCAAAGAACACTCAAAGAAATGAACCACTGAAAGAAAAATCATTTAGAAAGACATTTGGTGACCTTAAACAATATGGTGAAATATGGCAATGGGTTCGTCTGGTCTACAACTAGCTCAAAAACGCTACGGTTAGCCTGTTTTCAGTCACTATTGTTCAAATATATTGTTTTTATATAGAAATCAATATTTTAATCCAGCTATCAAATTGAAAAAGTTACAGTTAATACACTGTAATAGTATTTTTTTTAATAAATGCTGTTCTTTTCAAGTTTCTAATTATCAAAGAATCCTGACACAAATGTATCTTTCCATAAAAATATCTTGAAAAAATGCATGTTATACTGAAGACTGCAGTAGGGATGCTATAAAAAATTTTTAAAAAAATTACTTACTATAGGAAAAAGATACTCCCCCATACCCCCCCACAGTATTGCTGTTTTTATATGTTTGATTAAATGCAGCCTTGGTAAGACATCTTTTATTATATATGATAAATTACCAATGTCAGATTTTGAACATAGTGTAGCTACTCACTCTATGACTAATTAAATAGAACAACAACACACTATTACACTACTACAAAGGCTTTAAACAATGTTACATCCTAAATGCCAAAGCTATGTTGATTGATGGAGAGTTTTCCAGACAAGTGCCAGTTCAAACTAACAGTTGGCTGTTTCTCATATACCAGTCCTAAATCAGAAGAAACCATGTTTGCTTTTCTACCACCCCTCCCACATGCACATCAGCAATTACTGGCAGTTCCCTACAAGATGTCTGAAGCCCAAGTAGATAAGCAGGTTCCTCTGAGCTTATTTGCATGTTTTAGCGGGCTATAATCATTTGATGCTGGCTCACGTTTGAACATGTTTAAAAGGTCAGATCACGCAGTGAAACAATCGTAACCAAGCAGACAGAAGGCACAGATTGCTAGATACGCTAGATTCTGGTTAGTTGAAAGCTTGCAATTTAGGGCTTTGATTCGATTTATGATGCTCTAAAAGAGGGAAATCTCACTCACTCATTGGAGCTCCGAACAAAACCGTATCCAGAGCCTTGAGCTGCAGTTTCTGAAAGTGACTCCGGTCTAGAATCTTCAGCACGGTCTGTGTCAAAGTAACGTTCTTTACAGCCAACCTAGAAAAGACAAAAGTGATGTGAATACAAATTAATTCAAAAGTGGAGCAGAAGCATTCGGAGTAAGAGGCCAAAAAAAATTGAGTTTAATAAAAAGATTTGAAATCCATCAATGATCCATTTTTGAGTTTCAAGTATTTCCTGTCAAAGCCATAACAAAATAAATCCTCATTTAGGACAAGTGTCCTCAAACATATTCAACACATCCTGCTCTTTTCTTTAAAGCTGCTGTGTTTATTTTTTTTCCACTATTAGTATTACCAAAATGGCAAAGATGACCCTTTCTGGGGAAAAGAATGCAATTTACAAATGGCTTAACATTAATTCCAGTTGTCTGGAGCATATTAAACTAGGACAGAATATGTATTATAAAAAGTATATGCATGTATGTATATTATATATATATTTTTTGGTACGTTTTAGATTAAATGTATTCTTGCTTAATAAAAAAAAATAAAATAATATAATATATATATTTTTTTAAATGATATATTTATTTTTAATTAAGCAAGAATACATTTTATCTACAGAAATAAATTACATTTAAAAAATATCAAAATAGAAAATGTTCTTTTGAACTACACTCATTACTCCTGTATGTTTGTTCAAAATGCAACCTTGGTTTGCATAAAATCTTTTAACAGCAGTGCACATGCATACGCGAATATGCGTTATAATAAACACATAGCACTTTTGAAATAGTATAAAATAACTTTTGCTTTATATACAATATTATAAACATTTTTATTTTTACAATTACAGCTCAGTAAGAACCACTCTACCCAATATCTGGTCGGTTACTCACCGGGGCATGGATGTACCATTGAAATTCAACTTCCGGAAGGCATCTTCATATTGTGACAGCTCCACATAGTCACTAAGCCACTCCACAACTTTATCCACTGTCCAGTTGTACACTGAGGAAGAGACACACAAAGATGGAATTAACTCATGAACATCACGTATCAGAACTTGTTTATCAAAACAAGCTGATGAATGCTGTGCAATACAATGTGTCACAAAAAGTGGGTGGTTTTGACTTAAAACGAGTATCCTAATGGAGTTTTTCATTTAGTAAGAATCGTGACGGTTTTTCAAAAACAAATTGTTACATCATCAACGGTCTGCAGGGAATAGAGCATGAAAGAGAAAAAGTGTCAATATCTGATTGTGAAGAAGCTTCTCTTTCATGCTGAATTCATTACTATTAATCAACTGATAAATTCTCCAAATCACATCAATTACCCACATCACATGACTTTTTGGGACATTGCTAGGGTTATCTGCCATTTCACATTCTGACAAAAACACAAAAAGAAGTTTTCCAGAGGCCAAGAATAATTGCAATTAGTCAGCCGTCAATGGCATACTAAGCTATCAAAACTGCCCATGATATTTCAATGATAAAGGAAAAGACACCGCAAATTAAGCATACAGAGCAGAATGACAGCTCGCATAAATACCACCCAGCATAGAAATCACAATTTAATGAAATATAAATACTACACTGCCATAAATAACAGAGATATTCACTGCCACACCACATTTGAAAGAAGCCAGACACTGCCAGCTCTCAATGAAAACACTGTAAGAGTATATCTCTCTCGCCTGACCCTGGCACAAAACTCTGCTCCTTGTGTGTGTGTGTGTGTGTGTGTGTGCGCGCACATTGCCCTGCTGGGACAGATCGGCTTTCATAGCCTTGGCTCTTCAGCTGTGCTTTAAGGAAGAGCTGCAATGCAGGATAAAACAGACCAGAGAGAGAAATAAGGAGAGAGAGAGAGAGA
>JAUMHI010000057.1:14843132-14855144 GCA_032359435.1 Enteromius unitaeniatus | reverse complement strand
TCAGCTGTGCTTTAAGGAAGAGCTGCAATGCAGGATAAAACAGACCAGAGAGAGAAATAAGGAGAGAGAGAGAGAGAAAACGAGGACCGGAGGAAACAGAGAGAATGCCTGAAGCCTAGACAGACACAGTGAAGGGTATATAGTAAGATCCAAGAATACAGTATTTAAATATGCACAACCAGAACACATGCATGATGTGCATGACTGATGACTTTTCATTCATTCACAGAGATGTGGCTAACTATATTTTTTTAAATGACACATCAGCACTTAAACACTGCAACTCTTAAAGCTACTTTTTTCAGGGGTCTCTGATAAATCCAATACAATATTTTCACATTTAAAATTTTTATTCATTATTACACTGTAAAATCTTTTCTAACATGACTAACAACCCTTTATTGCACTGAATTATCACTGCATCAACAATCATGGGATAATCAAGGATGCAGTCGCTGTATTACTAGCTTCCAATGTAGACAATTACATTATAGATAAATGATCTACTGTTGGCTGAATAACTAGTATTTTGTGTTACTTTTAATACTTTTTCCCCCTTTTTTTGTTTCCTACACAAACCACTGACACACTGCGGTCCACAATTGCTGCATTGTTCAGCAGTAGATACACTGCAGCAAGCAGCACGCATTTATTCCTTCTATCATTAGTTTTACCAAGGCCTCATTCACAGCTCTACATTTATGAGCAGGACGCACGTGTTGAGTGTTCTGGAGCAGATCTGGAGTTTATCTGGATTTGGAGGAGGTGTTGAACACCATTGAAAAGCGGCTCATTAAGTGTTCACACTCCTGCTGCTAAGAGGCCCATTTATGTTAACACTTAACATGTCCTACAAAAACCATGCACATTACTATTGTCCCTTGTTACATTAAAGAGTTAGCCCTCATGCCTTGTTTACATCCGGGTGCATCATCTGTGGCTATTTACGCCTAGAGGAAAGCGTACACTTATGCAGTAATATTCTCTAAAATGGTGGCAAGTCATAGGAGTAGAATGGTTGTATCACAGAATGAATTTAAATATTTAAAAAAGGTTTCTACAGCATTTCATTCGGCTGTACAGTTTGAGACCCACATAAAAAAAAATCTGACTTTTAAAGTCATCAAAAACCCTTTTAAGAATGTGAGCATGCATAAGCAAAGGTCAACCAATGAGCAGTTTCGCATGAAAAGGTACAACATATTCCCCATTGCATGCAAGAAAAGCATGACAAGCAGTTTTTGTGTAAATTATGAAACATCCGCTCTCACCTTCTGAATTCTTCCAGGCATTCCACAGGTCCTCCACACTTATGAGCTGATCGTCACCGTGGAAACTGTTGTGTTTGGCTTTGGGGTCATGGTAGTTGAGGTCCTCTCTTAAAAACTGTTGGATAACAGGGAGCAAAATGAAGTATTCCAATTAGCAGCTCAAGGATGCGAGTGTATTCAGAAGAAACTGAAAACTTGAATGTGATAGCAATATTCTCCACTGGCAGAAATTCATTCTTTGAGCTTCCTTTGTATAGAGCAGAGATTTATTTTTATATTTTCTTTACAAAGACCTCAAGATGGAGATGGTGCGGAAGAATTTGACAAGCAGACACTTAAAGCAACCCTACAAAGTACTACAGTGTACTGAAGGTGTCAGGTACTAAAATCTTTTAAATTAAATATTATGAAAAATAAATAAACAATTTAATAGTAAAATAAAATTACAAACAAAAATTACAAAATGAAAATGAAAATACCATATATTTATTTATATATGTATATATAAGTATACTATAAGTATATATATATATATAGTAAAATAAAACATTACATAAAAACTATATTTTGAAAACAATAAATTTCATGTATATAAAAAAAATATATATTAATATATAACTTATTTAAAATGTTATGTTTTTTTACCATTATATATATATATATATATATATATATATATATATATAGGAAAAAATGGTATACCAACAATAAAATAAACATTGATGTCATTAAAATATTCTAAACTATTAAAATAAAACATAAAAATTAAATAAATGAATAAATATTTTTGCAATGGATATCAGAAGCCTTTACAGCTATGTAGAGACGCAGTTATGACAATTTTGTTGGTTGCTCGGTTTCCAAGCCGGATGGTCCTGCCCACCCCGAAAACTTACTGGACCGAAAATTTAGTTTGTTTGACCATCATGAACAAATGACCAGAACATAATTCAATGACAATAAACTGTTGACTCTAGAGGACATTTAACAGTCAAGGACAGGGTCTATCTTACATGTAGACAACGTGATATTTTAAAACAGAATCAGAAATGGCAGATGGCAAAAATGATTACACAACATAACGCAACAGAAGGTTAAAGCGCAGATCATGGATATTTAAAACGGTAAAGAGCTTCAAACTGTGGTTAAACTGCAACCACTGTGGGAGATTTCATATACAAACGTCTACATATTTAGATAGAGACCAACCACACCTGCTTTCATGAAATCAAATTTGTTGTTTTAGCACAGCTTATAACTGACATTTCGAAACATGTAGAGACGCTTGGCTTTTCCCCCACAGTGGCAATGATTAAAATTTCACTGGAAAAGGTGTCACCGAGCCATTTAAAAAAAAAAAGAAAATGAGTCATGGGTTTCAAACACAGGCCAAGACGTTCTTCAACATGCCCACTCAAAGACAAGTGTTGAGCAAGATGAGCAAGACTGCTGTGTGGCTAGAAACCTACACTGAACGTAGAGCAACTTTTTAACCATTTTTTTTGCGTGCTGGTAAACTTCCTTCTATGCCGTCAAACCGTCGTTTTGAGATTTTGGACAAACGTCTTTTAGAAGAATACAAGGATGCCGGTATCCATTCTGTGGGATTTGCCTCGATGCTGCTACGAGAAGGCTGGATGCAGCAGGACAGCACGCCTACACAACATATCGCTCCACTGTAAGGATGCCAGGAAGGGGCAGGCGCATGCTTCCAAAACGGCACCCAACAAACACGACGACCGGCTTTCCTTCGGGCAAACGGCCACCGGTTCCAAAACAGCGTCAGAGATTTTGGAGATCATTCATAAAAGAGAGATGGTACGAAAGGCAAACGTGTGAGTTTATTGCTTGGGAACATATTGCTGAAAGAATGAACAGGCCTAGCCTGTCGGGATTTGAGTGCTTCATAGCTGTTTTGAGTGGGCTAGTGTTGTTCAGTGTTAGCTAGTGGGCTAATTCGCATTGGTTGCTGCTAGGCTAACTCAATGTGGGTGAAAGAGAAAAACAAATTACAGTATAATAAAACAATACAGACTCAATGAAAAACAATATGTAGGACTAATTCCATATTAATCCATATGAAACAAGTCAGTTTTTTTTGGTTTGGGGTGGGAGCTTATAAATATACTGTCCAAATATAATATAATATTGGGTTCACACGTTTTATTCAGATGTCCAAACTGAGCAAAAATATGTCATTTATAAATTCCATGTTTTAGTAAGATGATATTTAAGTGCTTAGATTTATGATCAAATCACTAAACAGTAAAAAAGTGCATTATAAACCAGCATGATAAAAATGACTGTGCACATGTTAAAAATAAACTTGAATAGAATAGAAGTATTCTTACACCTTAATATTACTGAAACCAAAGCCTCAAATTATTTTCTAGAGCTCAATGGCATCTGAGATGCAACTAGTGATAACTGCTGAGGAAACGAGCAAAAATATGCCATTTCACAAGACTAGTCTGCATGTCATATCCCTGAATGCTGACACATGCATTGCCTCATAACCAGTAGGGCAAAAGCCTTTAAGATGACATGACAGTCAAAAACACATGACATGCACACATGTAGATTTTGGCTAGTAATTCTCCTTTTATCCCTCTTAAATCAGTGGATTTATTTAGTGACAGCTTAAGCTGATCCTACGAGCACTCTGTTTGAGACGCCTACACATGGGTCTGTAACTAGCGTTTATGGCCTCTGCAGACCACCTGACTTAGAATATCACAGTGAGATGGCTTCTGGTTTCCTGTAGAAATGTTTCCTGCATCTTACAGCCCATAGAGCTAAATAACCCCAACCATGACACACATTGCTGCACTATGTCACGCAGGCTAATACAATTCATCGTCTACTAATGCCCTGATCACTGGAAAGAGCATTAGACAGGACAAATTAGCCAAATCTTATTATTTAAGGATGCAGCAGACTTGAGCACTGTGATCTTGAACTGCTAATAAGGATGCAACTGTTTGTTCCAAAAGAGAAAAATTCCAATTCATTTCATGCCAAATTCCTAGTAAAAAAAAATACATATTTTTTTATATAAAATACTAAAAAATATATATAAAAATGTAATAGTATAATATTATAGTAACCCTTATTATTAATAACAATACTTGTATTAATAATAGTTAATGTGAAAATACAATTTACACACATGCATTTATATAAAAATACATTTTAACAGTATTTTCTCATTATATATATATATATATATATATATATATAAAATATTTTTAGAGAAAATAAACTTGCAAAATACTTCCAAAACCATGGCAGTCACTGTATTACCTCAGTGTAAATAAACAGACAGCTAATAAAATGAAAACCATAAAATAAACCTAATATTACAAGCAGCAACAAGCATCAGGGTACCTATTAGCCTGCTGCAGATTATTTATTCACCATCACGCTGACTTGAACATTAATGTTATGAGAAAAATTAATCAACTGCTTAAAAGCACCCAAAGTGTAAGGTTAGAAGAGAACAAAGGTCAATCAAGTGTGTAATTAACCAAACATTAGCCACATAGAGGCGGCTTTAAAAGTAGTTCACTGACCCCGTCGGTTTCTGAAACGTCCACATTGCCATTGGCATCATCGTCCATTTGCTTGTGAATGTTGCGGATGGCTTCAAAACTGAGGATGGCAATCTCATCCTGACAGAGCAGCTCGTCAATGCGGCAAAACTCTGAAGAAAAGAGACAGACACAGTTAGTGAGATACTTAAACAAGACAGGCTACAAACTAGTTGAATTCCT
The DNA here is from genome assembly GCA_032359435.1 of Enteromius unitaeniatus. Taxonomy (NCBI): domain Eukaryota; kingdom Metazoa; phylum Chordata; class Actinopteri; order Cypriniformes; family Cyprinidae; genus Enteromius; species Enteromius unitaeniatus. Next base: position 14,850,100 of record JAUMHI010000057.1, on the reverse strand, counting down.
GGATTTATAATGCATGTTCTGGAACTTTGTATGGAAGCCCGTTTCGGCCACCTTGAGAAAAAAAATATAATTCTATAAGTCATAATAATGAGAAACTCAATGGCTTAGTTTCTCATAATAATGAGTTATAAAGGATTTTCTGTACGGAAGCACTACGCAGATGCCACTCACGAGAACACAAACCTGATGGCGATAAAAAAAATAAATAAATAAATAAAAAGGTCTAGGTACATTCTGTTATCAAACTTCTACTTTTTTTTTTTTTTTTTTTTTACAATTTTCAATGGATAAAATAAATAATTGTCATGTTATTTTTTCCTAGGTTAATATCCTGTTTCACACATTAATACATCAATTTATGGGAATTAAAGCCAAAGTTCTAAGCAATCATATAGCGGATGCTTTTATCTCCTTCTGGGTTTCAAACTAAAAAACTTTAACCATTACTCCATCCTACAGTACAGATGCTTCACTGGTTTTTAATTGAGAACTAGTGCATTCAACAGGACCACATTAAACAATTAAAGAGTGCCTCTTTGGAAATAAAGGCAAGATAAAAACCCAATATGGCTTGTTGCCTTAGCAATAGTTAATTTAGCTGTCGGGGGCCACAAAGCACTTTAATGAGAACACTGCATGCTAATGAAGACTGTCTGTGTTTAAAATAATAGCACCAGATCCGATTTCAGTATTCAGAGGTGCTTCTAAACAGTCTACTCCAAATCCCATTGTGTCCATGGAGGTTTCCAACTCCAACTATGAGGGGGGGGGGGGGGGTGGCTAAAAATAGCCCGGCTGTGGTATTAACAAAAACTAGCAAACAACTATTTTTAGGCTGCAAATCTGTACAGCTGTTGTGTTACCACACTCAAGGGTCTGAGGGCCAGGAAAGCTGTGGTTTGCGCTCAGAGAACCTGCAGTAGTTTGTGTGATCGTTCACAAGTGGGAACTTTATCAGATTAGAGCGTGCGGTACTAGAGAGACTGATGCATCCGGTCGTGTTTGTGTACATCAGAGTGTTATAACACAAAGGAACCGGTCCAAAAGACCCATGAGCAAAAATAAACCTTGGCGTCTGTCTTTTCATAACACAAATCACACATTTAAAAAAAAAGTTAAGCGGAGACGTCTCTTAAAGCTCTCCAAGAACACAAACATCTAACTAAGCCCCTGAAGGCTAGGGAGATGATTGGGAACCAGGTTGGGGGGCTGGTAAATGGACATGAAGAGAAGCATATCTGGTTTCTGAAATGTATCACTTACCAAGTAGAATAAACTACAACCTTTATATTAGATGTAGCATCTTAAATACCAGGCTGTACTCAAAACAAATTTGCCAGAAGAACCAGAAGAAACTTCTGTTTCATGCGACGTAATTTACAAGTGCTCAGCAAAGATAGATTGCTGTTCATACACTGTAGTAACATACTAGTCTCCTGCCTAATAAGATCTCTTCTGACGTCTGGTCATCAAATTTCATATCTTTTTGGACTCTCAAGTGCATCACTACAAAAAAGGGTCACAAAGTCTTCCCCAAATATAATTTTCAGAATTGACACAACTACCATTCAAACGTTTTGAACCGATAAATTTGTGATGTTACTGAAAGTAGGCAATACAGTAGAACTTGGTACAATTTAAAGTGCCCCTATTACGGGTTATAAAAGGTTCATATTTTGGTTTTGAGAGTCCCAAACAACAAGCTGACATGCATGGAAGGTCAAAAAACACTTTCATTTTCTTATAATATGCATTTACTTTAACCTTATTTGTTGAATGCCTACCAAACGATTTATTCAAGGAGGATTTTTTTTCAATTAGGACATGTAATTTTCCTTAATGTTCCTTAGAAAAAACATTCCTAGAGTGCATCATTAGACAAAACAAAGGCACTGATATATTTTAAGATCAGTGCAAGTGCAGGTCTGATGACCAAAAGTGTGGAGAACACTCTACGGCTGATATGCTTATAGTTAACTACCAAAATAACAGCTAGGAAACTCTTTCGACCCCCTGAGAACAGTGAGAGGAATAGGATGGCACACTCACAATGCTTTGCATGCTTGTGTTGAGCATCTTTCTGGCTTTAGGTTACCAGCTGATGCCCCATATAAAGTTTTTTTTATATAACCCGAACAGGCTTAAGATCAAAAGCACTGGTCAAAGCCACGAAAGCCAAGTCTTTGTAAGAAACATGACTCTTTGTATCTGATCAGGGTTCAGTGAATACAGTTATGTAATGCAAACGTCCTTATAAGTCTTACAACAATCACAACAGTACAGCTAGCCAAGAGTAGTCAAACTAAAAACTTTAAACACATGCCCTCTAAAATGAAAGAAATGGGACAACAAACCACTAGTTCATCTCTGTCAATCTGCTGTTATATATATATAACAGGATTCAGGAGAAGAGGGTGCTTTTTTTGGGTAGGCTGTAGACTAGCGCACCAACTGCAGCTCAAGGGACATTATTGTCTTCTCCAACAGGACTGAAAACAAATCAGGCCGCCCAGTGGCATGACTGCTATTTACTGTGTGAAGCCTGACTATCAGCCTCAGGAGACGCTAGGCTCCATTGGTGCAGTTCGCAGACCTGACACACACAGGAAGTTCCAAAGATCAAGGCCTGCGGAGTCGTGGCGGGGATAGCTCCTCTCTGCTGAAGCTTGTGAGAGTTTTTGGTCACAAGGAGGCTAATGTGATCAGAAAACATTTCTTAAAAAGGGATAACAGCAACAGTCTTAACACATACAGTTACACTACTGTTCAAATGTTTGGGGTTTGCCTTTTTTGTTTTAATGCCTATTATGCCATTTCCATTATTGCCTTTCATGCAGGGTGTAATGTAGCTGTATGTGAATGTAAACAATCTGCAAAGTTGTAAATTTCAAAAAAAGTTAATCACATATTTATTTGAAGAAATTGTAACATCATAAATACCTTTAGTGTCCCTTTTAAACAATTTAGTTAAGTTTCCTACTTCCTTCGTAAACCATTTTGTCATGAGTTTGTAACAACATTATGGTTAAGAGGTGGGGGAAAAGAAAATATGCAAAGAATAAAATCTCTTAAATACAGAAATTCAAGCATTGTAAAACACCTGTACATTCTAAAGCCGTTCAGATACTAAAAAACAATGCAATTTGCCTAACCTGCTCAGAAACGACGTAAAACACTAGTTGCATATACTGTAGCGTGTACAGCATGATCATTTGCTTTGCAAATTTCTTACTCTTATAAAATATTTACATTACCCAGCTTCAAATGCAAAATAACCACCTGCATGACTATGGGTCCGAGACAGAACCCGGTTATGTTTAGATTGAGAATAGCATGCTACTTTATCTTAGTAGTATGTAGTGTGTGTAAAGTATGCAAATTCTCTGCGTGCACAAGATACTCAGGTTATCTACTACATTTACTAAACCATGCGGCATAAACTTGGCTTGACCTTTCATTTCCAGTGCGATGAATGAAGTGGACGTAATACCAGCCACAATTTCCAATGCTTTTATCACTTTAGTATGACAAAACACAATATTCCTACAGAAATTTGCATTAAAGATGGAAAATAACTATGTGCAACTACTAAAAATGCTAAGCATGGCGCATTATTGTCGATGGATTGATTTGCAAAATTGCAGGCAATTCTCTAAGGTCACTTCAGTGTGAAAAATGTTGTGTGAAAAACGGTGGACACATATAGTACAGCTCGTTCAACCAGTAGCAGAATGGTGTATTATCATTTAAAGACTGGGCCCTATTCCAGTTCAACAAAAGCTTAGAAACCCACTCTGGACTTTAGGCAGTTTTCCCAAAGGGCTCTTAGGTCATTACCTTGCAATCAAAATCAGATGGCTTGGTTCACTAACATCACACGGTAAAGCAAGACCACCAGAAGGCCACTGTAAAAGACATCTTTTACATCACTGAGGCAGAACGTGATTGATGACAGGCAAATATAACTTCAGCGTCACCCAGTTCACATGTAACAATACTAGCTATGCAAACAGCAACTGCATTAAGAAAATTGGCCACTTAACATGTGCGTTGTGTTCCATAAATAAATTACAAAGGAAGGAAAAACCTGATAGTTAAAATGAGGTAAATAAGATTTAAAAACTAAAGTACACAAATCATCATAAACCATTAATGCACATCCAGGGTTCATCTGAATAATGACATTAGAAAATATAGCAACTTGGAAAAAACACTAATACGTAAGAAATACAAAATATTGCAAATTTGAAAGTCGTCATTTTTGCTAATTAATAAAATAATTCATGATAAAATATATAAATGTAGTATGCACACACTTGTAGCATATATATTAATATAAATATATTTACTACATAAATAATTTCTTAAATATATACATTATATATATTTTTTCCTAATATAAAATAATAAAATACATACACATTTTTCTTAAAATGTACTTGAATTGTCTTTAAAGGCTAAGAGTGTAAAAATAGATGGAAGGATTGGATGGATTTCCAGGTCATGTTTCCCATGACTTTTACAAAGTTTTTTTGTTTCGTCACCCCCCCCGGTCTTAACTGGCTTGTTTTGCTGATCAAGCATCTGGGCAAGATGCAACATCTCCCTAATAGTCAACTCAGATGAACGTTCAGGACAACCCTCGCTTCATATGGGGCTAAAAAACATTACAGAAACAACTTTGACGCTCCAGGCAACTTTATGTGACACGCTGCCACAGAGCAGCACAAGTTAGGACAGCGCTTAACAGAGAATGCATTGCCTTCCTATTCTCAGCCGGGCCGCATTTAGACCCCCATACAATTTCTAAATATGACTACAGCACTGTGAAAGGGGGCTGCAAAGCACAGAGCACTTTGAAGTACGTCTTGTTGGTTGAAAGGGCCGTCAACACTCGTCTATGATGACACAGCTACTTCTTCACCAGTGTAAAATAATACAGTTCAAACTCACCTGAGACACCGTTGTCCGATGGTAAGGGGTCTGAGCTTACATGATTGGATTTGTCTGCTTGACATTCCAGCAAGAAGCATATACATGCGATCCATAAAGTAACCAATCTGCTGAGCTCCATAGTAGGAGAGCTGGTTTGGGAAACAAGCGAGAAAGATCATGTCAGCAAAGCAACAATGGATGTCAAGTCATGTATTAAATTAATCCCAAGATGAAATAGGAAAGAACACACTTATGCTGCATATATTAAAAATAAAACGTGAAAAGAGCAGAACGTTCAAATTTTATTGAAATCACCCATATTCATATTATACAGAACATACTTTTTTATCCGTATGTGGCGTTTTTAAGTTACAGCACCTACTAGACAGTATGTGATTTTAGACACAAGTCTTTAATTATGACACTTATTTGTGTCATAATTAAAGTGCCTCTTAACTTTTATATTTTATCTCTATAATACAAGCATTTAAAAGTATATTAATATATATTAATACGTTTATAATGCAGGCCCTACACGCAAAAAAGACATTCAGAGTGCAAAAGTATTAAAACACTGATGTTAGTCATTTAAGATAATTACTTAAAATACATGGGTTAATCATTTTAACTTGTGCTTTGCAGATATTCGCTTCTAATAACCCTATTATTAACATTTTTTGATTACATTTTAACATTTAATGTTAGACAGAAAAATAATCAATCTCACCCCAAGTAAAATATATTTCTCAAAAACACAATAACCACCAAAACCAAAATGTTACAAATCGTTTTATACATGTTCATTCCCATGAAAAAATATATTTATTTATTTTAAAGCAACGTTTTTTCTTTTTTTTTTACGATGACGTGTGACGAATGCTATCAAGTTACTCCACTACTCACCTGTCACTAGTTAACATTTATCCAGCGGAAACTATATTGTCCAGCCCTCGGTTAACTAAACTCCTCAATCAAAAAGGTTGACAGTGTGAAATGTTTAGCTTTACAGTCCCATATAAACAAAATAATCATCTAAATAAGTAACACACCAACTTATGCATTATATACCCAGATATGGTTCACCAGCAAATCGTAACTAACGTTAGTAATAGTTGTTTCACCCACAACTATCATAAAAAGCTGATTCATAATCAACCACACTGTAATATCTTTATATTAATGCGGTTGAATGCGCAGCTGGCTTCGTAGCGGCACGAGGCCACTGGTTCCCTCATTTCCCTCTTCCTAAACACCCAAATCCTTCTCTTAAACGATACGTGATGGAAAACAGCCAAACTAAACCTCAACGCGTTTTAAAACGAGCTGCGTTACCTTGTATCCTCGTGCAGAGCGTCTCAGTGTTTGAGCTGCGCTCTCCTCCCATCAGACTCCATGGAGGCTTTGTATCGAAACGCTCCCAAAAACACACGACCGCACGGTTCTGTACGGGTTTCCGTCCCGCAGGTGAGGGATCACGGCAGGTGGACGGTGCTTCAGTCGTCCTCTGTCAAGCAAAGAAGCAAAGAGAGGCCAAATGAGCTGAGCTTCCTCCTCGATTCACGCCGGGCGCACAGTCTGCGGCGCGACGCATGCGCAGTCGCACACTCCCTGTTATCTCACTACGCCTGATCACTACCAAACAGTCTCTGTTATAACAAGTACACACACGCTGCTAATGGTTCATGCTGTCTACTTTACACTGACTTACCTTTTTTTGTATATTTAATTAATTATACATGCCATCGTGTTTGTTAACGATCATTTAGTATTGTTTACCACAGTGTTTTATGTAGCCTATTTTAATACTTTTAGTGCTAGCAAACGATCGCGATGAATTGAATCAAACATATTTATATGTGTGTGTACTGTGTATTTTTTATTATGTATATATAAAGACACGCAGTATATATTGTGAAAATATTCACCTATATTTAAATATAATTTATATTTTATATAAATGTACTATATAATCTACTATATAATGTATAATCATAACATATTTTTCCATTGCATCCATGGCATGTCCCGTTTGG
>JAUMHI010000057.1:14821893-14836936 GCA_032359435.1 Enteromius unitaeniatus | reverse complement strand
ACCAAAAATACAAAGACAGGGGGAAAACAAGACAGACCGACATGAAACGCCACAAAGACAGACATGGAACATGACACTACATTTGCCTGAGGCCTCAAATTCACTAAATATGCCCCTGAGTATAGGCTAAGTATACGATGATATGATCATGCAGTCCTTCCCTTTTTGGAAACTCTATAACAAAACTGAATAAGCTTGAGCTGTTACACAGACATACAAACCACTTTTTATTCTCAGTCCATTTTTTAAGCAGAATTTGTGTTTGTATTATTCCAATGTAAATGTATTAAAATTGATTCTGAAACATCAGAATTTAAAAACTGAAGCATCAGACATGCAAATACAGCTACTGTATACCTCAATTATTTAATGCTACTGTTTTAATAATACTTATTTGTATGCTGTGGTACAAAATATTTATAATAATTTAATAATTAAGCCTTTGTAAACTATAACAAAACTGAATAAGCTTGAGATGTTACAAATACATATTTGAGTTGAAAATATGGCCAAATCAAAAGAGCCGTAGAGAATTAATTGTTTAATTATATTAGAACATCTATGGCTACAAGAAGTATATTAAGTCAGTAAAGGCTCCTCGAGACAAAGCTGGCAGACTTGTGTTGAAATGATGGAGCGGCAAGACCAGATGAATGTAATTAAAAAACATTTAAATGCAGACTACAAGAACACTAAACAAGCATGACCTAAATGTCATTACACCATGCTGAACAAAAAAAGGTCAACTTGAATATGCTAAAATTCATTTAGATAGACCAGCTGAGTTCTGGAAGAGTGTTTTATGGATGTGGCCAAACTGGAACCTTGAAACTGGGGACGCCTACAGTGCAGAGACTGAAGCTTGATGATCTATGGACTTTCCTTCAGGACAATCATCCCAAAGTATACATCCAAATAAGATGTATTTTAGATTTAATTCTCTGGAAATATTTGGTGAAATCTGAAGAAAGCAGTGACAAGGCACAGACCAAATATTATCAGTGATCTGATCTCTCTGGAGGTGTGCAAAAGTGAAGTTAAGAGACGACTCGCAGAAGCTGAGAAAGACACCAGCACTGCAACTGTTTTTCTTTCTTGCTATCTTTTAATTTCTTTCATGGTTTCCATACTGCTCAGTTTTTTACAAAGCAGTCTAAAGTTCAGTTCAGTGTGCAACAGCAAACCCTAGTACAGTAAGCTTACAGGAAATACAAAGACATAGACCCCAACACATTTATATGTGTTTCTTTGCTTGGTTTCAGCCACAAACCAACCACTGACATTTATAAAAAATGCAAGAATGCTTTAGTTTTGGCAAGAATACAGAAATAAATCTATTCTGCTTAAATTACAATTAATATAGGTGCAATGGATGTGATGAATACAGAAGTTAAAAATCGTTTAGTTTTTAAAAAAGAAATACGTCAAATCATGTCAAATTCTTGTAAAAATCTTATTGGACCAAAACTTTTATTTAAGGATATCTTACCCATTAACAATAATTAAACTGAAATCCACAATACACATATAATGATGGCTAGTATCAAAGGCTTTTTGGAAGTTGCGATTTCAAAAATGTTGACCCAGGGACATGTTAGACTTGGTAAAATCAGGTCAGCGCTGCTGATATACAGATGTCATACCAAAGCCAATACTTTCGACGACCCCACACTGTTATCTGCTTCTGCACTTCCTACTATTGTCTTAAAGCTGTAACCCTCCAGTGTTTATTGTTCTCTATTTTGTAGAACAGTATAATTACACTTAATATTCTTTCAAATGCTGAATGATTTAGGTTTCAAAAAATTAATGAATTAATAAAAAAGTAAGCTTTATGTTATCATATTTGATCCCACTGCTGATGCCTGGAAAGTTCCCCATTGTTAACCAGATATCCTAATTGCAGAGATATGGATCTTTCTACAGTATAATGGATTTCAAATCATCATATTTCAACAGATCAATTTTTATATCATTCAATTATATCATTCACTAATTTGATGGTCCTGCCTGTCTTTAAAACTGAAGATTGCAAACCTGTAAAAAGTTAGTTAAGACTATAACATAGGCATATTAGATCACTGTTTGTTATGGGTGGCATCTATCCCAGAAACCATTTGGAACCAACTGTCAAACCTTCTCCAGCTTTGTTTATTTTCTTTGGGGAAATCATTGTTTTTGCGCACTCTCCCATGCAGCACAAGCAAATAAATGATAATGGACATGACTGGACCGGACACTGGCTTGACTAATCTGTGAGCTACATCCTCCACCTCACTAATTTTTTTTATTTTCCACAAGTTCAGACACCACACCTCAGCAGATTTCCTTCAAACCGACCTTAACATTTTGGGTTTCTGTTTCTAGAACTCTGTATTATTGTTGACACCACCTTTAATTTTAGCGTTTATCTTAAATATTCTGTATTTGCGAAGGATCTACTGTATAAATCTGACTTGTTCTGCAACTTCAGCTGGTAATTCACTTTGCATTTTCTGCATCCAACTGAAACGGTGGGATGATTTCATCTTTTCATTGGTGTTTGAATATGTTTTGTCAATACATTTTTCAATGTCTCTCGCTAAGTGCTGTGATGATGTTCTCTTGATGCTGTTTCATGAGAGATCACCTTTGGATTTCTTTGATGCTTGACTAATTATTGGTGTCTGACCATGTATAAAGCCACAACATCAACAAACAGTGTTTAAACTATTTAAAAAATACACATTCTTTCATTTTTCTTAAAAGTAGAAATAATCTTAGAAACAGTATTAAGGTCTAAGCTGAACACAGATCTGTTCAATGTTGTTTGCCTGTTCATTAAATTGTTAAATTACAGTATATCCTCTTATTCATGGTCATAAACATCCTGAACGACTCTAATTTACTTTTTCCTGTTACAGCATTAGTCTCCTGACAGCAGCACGTTAGACACCTTCATTAGAGGGGGTTTATTTTCTGCATAGTTTTAACAGAACTAACCACTGCCACAGGAAGTGAGCTTCACGCTTAGATAGCAGAATTAACATATCTCTTTATCTCTACCAGGAATGTGTGTTTTTTTACCTATTTCTTTTATGTCTGTAAGTTTAACTATGCAAATATAACAAGTTAGAAACACATTTGGGTGAAGTTCTCCTTTTGTTTCTCGGTTTGAACGTTTTCAAGACACCCACTGAGAACAACGGATTCAGTTTGAAGGTAAGGGATTTCTTTTTTTACTGTGGTGAAAACACATTTGGTAGCTGTCAGATTCATGAGATAAAATCCCATGCATGACAAGCACTGTGCTTCAAGCTAAACATTTTTGGGATTATTTTTGTCATAGTGTGAAAATGGTATTTGAGAAATTTTAACAATGTCATCAGCACGTTCTACTAATAGGGCCTTTGATTTGCGTACTCATATTTTCTTATAATAAAATGGTTAAAATTATATATATTTATAAATGTATAATTACATTTAAATTTAATTTAAATGTATAAATTATTATTATATATTTTTTTAACAAACATTTTAATTGATATATGCATTAAATTTTATCATGTCCTCAGTGCAAAGTAATTTACTTCCACTAGAAATATAAACCATGAAATGATAAAAACCTCAAAATATATATATAATCATATGAAAATTTTCTTAATTTACAGTGTACCTAAACTCATTTTCCACCCTGCTAGGACGTACTTCCTGGCCTTCCAAAATAGACTACAATTCCACTGAGATCATTTTCAAGTAGTGATATTGTTTATTTTTTCAGATAGAATTTTCAGAAGGTAAAAGTCACCTCTCACTAGTGACTTTTTTAAGTTTTTAAAATGTTCTCCTTCTTGTCCCACTCTTAGGCTATATTATATCAAATATTTGTCTGATCAACAAACCAAAACAAAACAAAAAAATCTGACGTTATTCCTTATGTTCATCTGTAGAAGCTTAGAGAGCTAAATATTGATCACTGAAAAAACTACAGCTAATTTATAGTAGCTCAACATTTTTTAACCTCTTAGATTTAAAAAGACTATGAAATGTGAAATAGGGTGGAAATTCTAATAAAATGCCACCCTTGGCCAATCTGTGTTCCATATATTTAAACATGATAATAATAATACCCCAGTGGATTATTTGTTTGATTTGGATTTTGACCTGGACTGTTTTCCCGATTCTGATTCTTGCCTGTGACTTCGACCATTGCCTGGATTTATCGACTTTGAACACTGCCTGATACCCTGAACTCTGCCTGTCTCCAGTACTGTCTCTCTTTCTGATTTGTTCACTAATATAATCACAAAATTAATTAAATTTGGTAACAAAAATAAATAAATAAAAATATATACACAAAACACACACACAGAGAAAAACAATTATAAGTAATTACCCAATTGCATGTAGCTAAAATGCCACTTCTGGCATGCTATGATGAACAAAAAAAGGAAGGAAGGAGAAACAGACTCATTAACAGCTGTGACTACAGAAATACACATATTCACCCACACACAGCAACGAGAGGCAAAAGTGCTGTTTGTTCTGAAGAAACAGAATAATATAAGAGTCTTTCTTTCATTAGCAGCAGACAGAACGATGGTTCCTGGAGGGATTCCTCCGCTTCTGTTTGGTGTGTATTTTCTAGATTATATACTAAATGCTGATTTCTGTAAATTATTGTGCTAATTTATTGATAAATAAAATTGTCACTAATGTTGTTTTCCTGCAGTTCTTCTCCTGCAGAGATCCTGCACCGACTCAGATGTAAAGCTAATAACAGTGCCTGAAAAAACAGAAACATATTATGAAGGATCATCTGTGACCATCCCCTGTTTTTACAAAAAAAATACGGAAAAACCATATACACTGTTGTGGTTTAAAGATCCTGAATTTGATAAGATATCAGAAATGTTCAAAGGGACTATTGTATACAGTAACACAGAAGAACATCCCCAGTCTCCAGGTTACTCCAGCAGAGTGAAATACATCACTGATACAACATCACCAGGAAACGAAGATATAAAATGTGATTTAAGAATCACTGATCTGCAAACGATAGACAGTGGGAACTACAGCTTTAGATTTATTGGTGACATAAAGTACATGAGTAATGCTCTGTCTCTCAGAGTTGAAGGTGAGCAAGAATTTATTGAATGGGATTCATTTGATGCTGTGAAAAAAAGTGGGGAGGGTGTCGGGAAAGGTCACAACTAAAACGTAAGATGCTCAAAGCGCAACGGTGCTGCAAGTTGGCACACTGTCCACGAGGGACTATGATGCTGTTTTTTAAACAATAAAACTGAATGTGACCAAGCTCCAAAGATTACACTTAACAAATAATACAATCTTTATTGTCTTTATAAGTCTGAAGTCTTTATAAAGATGCCACTGGTTCTCATGTGTCTCATAATCAATTACAATAGTCCAAATATGAGTAAACATGTATTTTAATGACACAAACAAAACTACGACAGAGTGATCAACAATCAGAATATTTAGAAAAATATTTAGCAAAACTTTGTCACTTTTGAAACTATATTTTACTGAGGAATATATAATAATACTAATAAAAAAATCTGGAGATTTATTTTTATTTTTTTTATTATAGTTTTGATAATTGTGGAAGCTTATTTCTGATATGGAATAGTAAAATTAAAAAGGTAATTGCTATTATTTTTATCTCACAATTCTGACTTTATTTGATTTCTGAGTTTGTTGCAAGTTATAAACTCACAATTCTGAGCAGAGCAAGCTGAATTATAACAGAAAAAAAGGAATTAATCATTTTCGATGTTTAACTCACAATTCTGACATTATCTCACAGTTACAACATTTACAATTATTTTATTTATTTTTTACATCAAAAACGTTGCTTTTTTTAGTTTATATCTCACAATTCTGACTTTCTCAGAATTTGAAAAATATTTCTTTGTTGGAGAAAATGTAAAGGTTCTTGATCACCTGTTCTCACTCCATATTCATTGCAGTGAATCCTTGTAAGGTGCATATTGAACCGTTAGAGCTGAAAAATCCACTCAGCGAGTCAGAAGAGTTCACTGTTAACTGTTCCTCATCTGATTCCTGTGATCATTATCCTGAGTGGCTCATCCACACATCAGGACAAAAGCAAGAATGGACATCCTCCTTGTCAACTGATATGATTATAGTGACTAAAGAGGAAAAAGAAGGAAGAAAGGTCACCAAACTGACGCTCAAAGCGACATGGAAGGATGACAACAGGACTCTGTCTTGTCGCCCAGCAAACAGAGAGGATAGCTGGCAGATCAGGAATATCACATTGTTTGTGGAACGTAAGTGTGTATATGATGTGCATGAGTTTAAAAAATACTCTATATTTACTGTACACTGTCAGGGACTGAGGATTATTCACTTCAGCTCTCTACTTCATCCCTTTCTTTTTCTTCTCTAGATGGCCCTAAAGAGACAAAAGTAACAGTGAGCTCTGAGGAAGTGAAGGAGGGAGATTCTGTCACTCTCTCCTGCACCAGCAGAGGTCAACCTGATGTCAGCTTCATGTGGTTCAAAAATCAGAAAACAGAGAAAATAGAGAAGTCTCAAACGTCTGACTTAAAACTAACTAATGTGAAACAAGAAGACACTGGAGATTATTACTGTGAAGCTAAAAACAAGCATGGAGCAGAGGAATCAGCTATCATTAAAATTGATGTGAATTGTGAGTATATTATTTTTTGTAAACAGATACATTTGAAGAATGTCATAAAGCTACTTTAGTACTTCATCTGTTAAAATGATTACATTTTACTTCCAAATCTTAATAAAAGGTGTATTTTGTGTGTCTGTGCACTGCATTTTTCAGATGGTCCACAAAATGTCATGGTGCAATCTCTTAACAACATTAATGATCTCAAAGAGGGAGACAAACTGACACTTGAGTGTGTAGTCCAGAGTGGTAACCCAGCAGTCTATCAGTTTAAATGGTACAAAGATTCCAAAGACCAAACAAAAAGCACGAAAACCTTTATCATCGATAGCGTTACTGCAGAGGACAGAGGATCTTACCGATGCCAGGCTAATAACAAGATAAACACAGCTGAATCAACTAACTCAATTAAAGTATCTGTAAAATGTAAGTATTGCTGTGTATTATTTGTAGCACTTCTTTATATATCTGCACCTCCAGTGACGTGTATTATATATTAATGTGTATTATGAAATATCTGCTAAATATGAAAACCCTTAATAGTCAGTTAATAGCCTAAAATACCTGATAATGTTAATATTACTTCAAGTCCTTTAGAAAGCTTATGCAAAATTAACTAATTATCAAAAGTAAGTTAGATGATAGAGATCTTCACAAAAATGTGTTATTTGTTATTAGCCTACATATTTCTAAAAAACCTGTCTATCACAGATTCACCTAGAGACATCAAAATAGAGGGCATAACCTCTGTAAAAGTGAGAACTTGGCTGACTCTAACATGCTCAGCTGATGCTGACCCTAAGCCTCACACATACACATGGAAACACACACCTGGACTGTCTTCTATGCCATTATCATCAAAAACTGCTACATTAAACATTCAGAATGTGACCATTCAACACGCAGGGCAGTACACATGTGATGTTGCTAACAGTATCGGTACAAGATCAAACACCACTGAAGTTAAAGTGCTTTGTAAGTCTGTTTTACTCTAAAAAACTATATCTAAATTAATCAAAATCTACTGATTTCACAAACAGCTAAATCACTTTGTCAATTTTTTTAAACTCTGCAGATCCTCCATCTAATCTCAATTTGACAATGAAGACAAAAGTAATAGAATTTGAAGTGATCTCCATTATCTGCACGGTTCAAAGCTTTCCTGTGTCACAGCTCACAGTGACAGGACCTTTTGGTGATCAGAGATATATTCAGGACAATCAAAGAAACACTTCTCCATCTGCAAACATGCTGACTGTCTACTTGAACGCCACAGAGTCAGATGCAGGAACACACACATGCAATGCAAAAAATTCAGAGGGGAAAAAAGAAACAAAAAAAGAACTAAGTGTTCTGTGTAAGTAATAATCCAATTTTTTGTATTTATTTAAAAAATATTTTTTTACAGACTTTTTGAGGGACATGGGGAGCTTTAATTTTACTTGAAAGTGAGCATTACTGCGCTGAAATCATTTGTATTGCATTGTCTTATATATAATTTAAATATAGATGTACCCAAAAATGTGACTGTAAGTATTAAAGGAGAACAGACATTTGGGAGTGAACTGACCCTTACATGTGAAGCTCGCGCCAATCCTGGTCTATCTTCATACGAGTGGAAGAAACGCACCAATGAACAATTACAGACTGTTGGACATGAAAAGAGACTCCACTTTAATTCTCTGGAAATCTCTGACTCTGGTCAGTACGTCTGTATTGCTCATAATCCCATTGGAAAGACAGCATCCCATTCAGTAGATATCAAAGTGAAATGTGAGTACTGTTCTACTAGTTACTTAACACACGCGCAAAAACTGCTTCTTCATTATTTTGGAAGTTGACTTTTCTGACAGATACAAGATTGTCAAATGTGTCTGATAGTTTAGCTAGTCAAAGTAGTCATGATAGATATGTTAATATTACACCATCCAAATTAGTTTGTTGGCCATGTCTCAATTACACTATAACAAAAAAAACCCCACATGAAATCAATGCTTTCCATCTTAACTAATGCTAGGAATATTCAGGTCCATTTGCCTGTTTTTATAGATGCTCCAAATATAAATATAGCCCATAACATGACGACTTTAACTCAGCGGAATGGGGAGTTTCCAGTCTATCTGATCTGCAATGTAAATGCGTATCCTCCTGCCACTGACTACAAATGGTACAGAGAAGAGGACAACACGACCGCAGTGTCAAGTGGTCAGAACTTCACTGTTCAGCCTCAGAACCCAGGAATCTACTACTGTACAGCCGCCAATGACATCGGAAAATCACAATCTGAAAACATCAAGTTATTTATCAGCAGTGAGTATGAAAAATAACTCATTTATCAAATTATCTGCATTTAGTTATTCTAGAACTTCTTCAGCAAAACTGTAGACATGGCCCTCTTTCTACAACTCTTTCTTTGGCGTAACCATGATCACCAAGCATTTTATTTACCTTATATTTTAAATAATACGTTTTAGGGTGTGGGGTAACTTTAATGAAAACATTAATGAAGCCATGAAAATATCAAGATTCGAAAAAAGATTTTTAGGAGACATGCTAAGTTCACATACTTGTTTTTTCTGAAAAAATGAAAAGACTGGCTAATTAAACACTCCGGGTTGCCAGATGGTGGAAAACACTGCATATAGTGGCAATGGAAGCTAGCAAACAAACTGGGTGAGACATACTCGACCTAATATGTCTCGTCATCTAAAAAGCTGTATTGTATGATGAGAGAAATGTTAAAACACTGATAAATCAACTGATAAATCATACTACAGTGTAAGGTTCGTTTCTGTTGCACATCGCCAATCTGGTAAGTGGCTTGTGGATAATCTCGAGGAGAAGAGGGCATTCAATATTCAATATTTTGAATTCGGAGTGTAATATATTAACCACTAGCTGTTCATATTATGTCCCTTAAGGTACAATGCATATTGTAAATGCATGATTAAAGCCAAATTCGTAAACAATGTGAAGTTCTTCATGTGGTTAACTGGGTTAATTAATAAATCTGGGTTACATTAAATCATGCAGGGTTGAGTTTTAATAACGATGTCTTGATATCTTTCTCTTTAGATAACTCTCTTATGGTGTTCTTCCAGATCATCTTACCCATCATTCTCCTGCTAATTCTCATTGTTATAGCCATCTTTCTGATACGCAGGTGAATCCTGCTTTCTTTTTACAGTATATGTGATTTAAGTTAATAAGCTTGTATCATTTATTAGTTTATTTGCATATTAGTCGTCCTATTAGGTGTTGAGTTTGAGGTTGTCAGTTATATAACTGCTGTGCTTGTTATTTTACAGGACCATCATCAAGGCAAGATCAGATCAGCAGAATGAAGCAGATACTCCATTGTGCCCTTTTCCAGTATTCTTGTCACGCTCTTCTACACTGACTAACTTACTATTATTGGTTATTTTACTTCTGTTTGTTTTGCAACTGGGCTTCTAATAGTATAATATTAAATTCTTAAACAATGAAATATATCTGTTGCCGTAATAAAAGATCGAATTTGTTTTGTTTGAAATGTTTAAACACTTAGGGATCACGCAATAATACCCAGGAGAATCTGTCAGAGGACAGCATTTATGATTCAGGTCATGAAAGGGTTAATCAATCACATCCGACACCCAATTCCCAAGATCCTGCACCAGCAGAGGACCTTAATTCATGGTAATAGCAGTAGAACTGATGGAGACATCCCCTTTTTGTAATGAAATTAATAAATTAATCTCTCTCTCTCTCTCTTAAGGCCAAAATCTACTATCCAAACAGTGTATGCTGCTATTAAACTGCCCAAAATGGAACATGTGAGATGTTTTAAAACATTAGTATCACAAACAACTGACGTTTTTTTATGCTTAAGCTTTTCTTTTTTTTGTGTTACAGACAAAACATTCCCCAAAACAACAAAAAACGGACTATGGTGCAGCTACCCTAAATTATGTCACTCTTGATTTCAAGGGGAAAAATGAGGCAGAAAAAAGGTAGGCCATCACAGATAAGGAATATTAAAATCAGTTTAGAACATTATATTTATTATAAATGCACTAACAATGCTTTTAAATGTATGACTGTAATTTTAGAGTATCTGAAGGATCAGCAATATACACTGTGGTGTCAAAAAATAAGCAGACAACGGTAAGACTTCAGAATATGTCACAATAGGCTATTAAATGTTACTGAGTAGTTTGTGGCCTTGAAAAATAAAAATGCATGTGCCTTGCAGAAGAAGCTAAAAAGACGACTTGGATCTCAGCGTGAAATTCTTACAATTGATTGGAAATATTTTGTTTTTAAACTGAAACAATTGAGTGTATTCCAGGCACACTGGACGATCATATCTTTGTGTGGAGCCACCGGATCTGACTAGAATTCTTATTAGCTGTACTTCATGAATATCCTTTAATATGTACCGACAGAGCCACACTAAATGATGTCTTAACATATTTTCTAGCTAATCACAAACTCTACAGAAATGCGATTTGAATAGGATTCCAAACCACATATGAATGTAGCTCGAAACAGATTTGCACAAATCGGATTTCATGTAGTTGTTGCCTTTCAGACTATCTATATATAATTGGATTTGGGCTGGCCTTCTATGTCTCAGACCCTAAACTCGACTCTACAGGAACACAGGACAATTTTGGGTATTACTAGAATAACAATTATAAGCTTACCTGTTGAAACAAACAAACAAAAAAAAGAAATCACTGGTATCAAGAAGCTCATCTGTTGTGTACCACAAAGCTTATCACTTACTGAATACTATTTTCTTGGTATTCAACTACTGATACATATAGAGTAGCCTAAAGCATGGGTGCCCCCTGCTGACGAACTTTCACAATCTTAAATTTGCTCTCAAACAGTGTTATCTAGTAACATAAAAGAAATAATCACAGGAATTGCCATTGTTTTCGGGTCAGACAAAGTTCAACATTTAAAGGGAAAAAGGGATTAAAAAAGCACACTCACACTAGGATAAACCAGAAATTGTATTGAGCACGTTTTATACAACTATTAAGAACATTTGTTTAATTATATCGTTCTCTTCCTAGAATTCTCAATCAGAAAATCCAGATTATGAGAATGTTTCTTCTGCATGTGTGCCAAAAGTTCCATTCACAAATATGGACTGGGAATCTGATACCAGTGAAGAAGATGAAGTGAATTACACCGCTGTGTCTTGTTCTGCCAAGCCTGCTGTTAAACAACCCAAACATAACCAGAAGAGACACCTTAGCAGTTCTAGCTCTGATGACGAGGACAGAACTGAATATTCAGCCATTAAATTATAAAACAGAAGGAGTTAAAACTAACCCCCGGTTTCATAGACAAACCTAGTCATAGACTAAAATGTAAGTCTGAGCTACTTTAACCGAAGTAAACTATATAAAATATATCAGTGCTTTTGTTTTGCCTCAAGATGGACACCAGTTATGTTTTTATGTTAAAGGCAAGTTTATAAAATTGATTTAAATGTCTTAATTGAACTATGGCCTAATCCATAATAATATAATCCAATATATGTTTAAGCCCCATCTATGAAACCAGGCTGTAGTGTTATATCCTTATTTAGTATTATAGGTATAATATTATAATTGTCTGTAAAATGTGTGAAAATATTATATAAATTATGATTCTTTAAGTCTACTTCTTCCCTTTTTATTTTTGCAGTGCTATTGCATTCATCTAATATATATAATTATGCTTTTATTAAGTTTTACAAGATGCTACATAATATGCATGAGAAATGTTGTTTTATTACTGAAGTCTAACACTGATCTTCAATGTGTTCAATGTTCAATGTGTTTAATTGTTGACAGCTGATTTAAATAAAAAGTTCTTAATAGTAATGTCATTCAAGCTAGATAATCTATACAGGGATGCAGAGACCCGTCTTTCTTTTTAACGAAAAAGAAACCTGCCCCAGCGGGTGACGTAGAGGGAATGATAAGTAAGTCTTACTACTACTTCTGTTTCTTTTCTACTTTATTTCCTGTGTGATTTGACCTCAAGTTTAATTTAATTTAATTGCTGACAGGTCTAACATCTTTTAAATAAAGTAACAGATAATTAAAGATCATGATCAAGCATCAAAGTCAGCAAATACATACAAATTATATTGTAATTATATAAGCATTGCTTGCTTATCATCCAGTGAATATCAACACAGCCAAATATGGTAAGTGGTATTAGACATAATCTAAATTAGAATATAATTATAATTATATTATTATAAATATATTATATTATATTAATTTATATAAAAATGGATAAGTAAGCGGAAATAGACAGAAAGAGACAAGTCTTTGAATATCATCTGATTTCATTTACATATTTATCAAAATCTGCAGTATTTTGTCAACCTGGTCTCATGGTATGAACATGCCTGGGACACATTTGAACGAGATGCAAATATGCACTAATAAGTACATATAACTGCAGTTTTTAAAAGAAATGTCCACTGAGTGGCACTAAAACATGAATATGTGAACCCTGGCATGTTTTATTACGTTGAAAAAGAAATAGGTTCAGGTAGGTATGTATTATATATGTATAGGTATGTATTGCAGTGGTTCAACTTCTTTATATGCAGATTTGAACTGTTATGTCGATCTGTACAATGAAGTTCAATTTAGGATCACCTGGCTTAAAGAAACATAAACAAAGAGTTACCTTTGTCGATTCTTGTATATGATGACTACAGCAAGAAGGAACACAAGAAGGGTGTTAAAATATAAAGACCAACAGTCTTCAGTCCAATGAGCACTGGGTCTGCCTCATGAAAGGGGTTAAAAAATAAATAAATTAAAAAGATTTTGAGCAACTGCAGCACCTGACCTGTGTGACTGCTCTCGTTCTGCTCTCACGATACTTTGATGGCATAAAGTATTTTTCTAATTTAAACCAAAGCGCTGTTCATTTAAGTGATTGTATATCAAGAGCAAGGGCACGTTCGTGTGAATGTTTTTTTATTGTTTTTGTGCTTTTACCAGAACGAAGCACTCGTTCCTCTGTGTGAACGGGCATTGTGCACGAGCGCCAATTTACAGCAGTAGACATGAGCGCTTGTCATAACACATTCCAGCGATAGATAGATCGCCTGCTGTTTGAAACAGACCAACCAATTGATTATCGTATTGAAATGTTTATTTTAGGCACATTTAAGCAAAATTGTTTGTTTTTATTGTGTGTAGGCCTAAATAAAAGTAAATCCCCCGAAGATGATTGAGAGCAGAAAAACAGAGAAATTTGAATGATTTGAAACTTTTATGGATATTAGCATTTTGTTCTTCGTCATTCGCCCCAAATCTACCATTTTTAATTTGAACAATTACAGCACTCTCAGGTAGAATTAAAAAAGGGGTACAATTTATTTTTTACATTATTTACCCCTAAAGCATGAATATTAGTACCTAAATTGGACGTTTTAGTACCTTTGAAAATATTCTACCCCAGTGACAGCTACAGTACTTTTATTTTGATAGTGGTAATATACAAATTTGGTATAATTGGAATGTGTCAGAGTAACTGAATTATGGTTTCATCCCAAATAAAAAATGTAATAAAGATGTAAAGGTTTAAAGATATTTTGCTTACTGTGGTGGGTGTGTTTTCTTCAAATGTTTTCCTGAAAATGACCTTTCAGGAAAGTCAGCAATGTTTATGTTGTAGTCAGTTTTTGACTTTTTTTAAGGTAATTGGAAAAAATATATAGTTAATGTTAATTTATTATAAAATGTGTGAAACCGATTGATGAAAATGCAATATTAGAAATATGTGATTTTTTTTGGGAGTACAATGCTTACTTGTGATTTGCTTTGGTGTCTACAAAAAACCCCTAAAAATATTGTGTGACTTTTTCAATAAGCATAAGTAACAACAGTTTGCCTTTTTGTTGTTGTCAAATGTAATGATTTTTTTTTCTGCTGTATATGCAGCTTTGTTTACAAACGAGATTAAAATTACACTTTTATGCTGTGTCAGTAATACAGGGAAATAATATCAAGACGATATTTATTCTGCATTCACAACATTAAACATGCTATTACTTTTGAAAAATACAACACACAATACGTACAATATACACATGCCATGAATTCATATATGCTTTTTATATGTTTCCTAATGTTTGTCAAACAATATGAAAAATTACAAAACAAAATGCTTTCTGGATCAGAAATGATACGATAGATAAGATATCTATATCAGTAAGATCAATTCCATGCAATAGAATTAAATCTAACGCATGATTAAAACGATGAGTGGGCCCAGTAACATTTTGCTGTATTCCAAAAGAGTTTATCAGGTCGGTAAACGCAAGTCCTAACGCATCATTTTTATTATCAACGTGAATGTTAAAATCCC
>JAUMHI010000057.1:14778885-14806824 GCA_032359435.1 Enteromius unitaeniatus | reverse complement strand
TTGTTATTCCATCTGTCTTGTTACTCGCTTGTTTCCTGGCAACTTTAAAATCTCTTTTTTTTCAGTGGGAAGAGTGCTACCCAACTACATGCAAAGAAGATTGAGCAGAATGAAATGAAGATAACCCAAAACAAGTATGATTTATATATATATATATCTGTGTGTGTGTGTGTGTATATGTATATATATATATATATATATATATATATATATAGTATAAACTTATATACACTAATCCAAAATTTTAGAATCATATTTTCTTTTAATTATTCATAATTTGGGGTAACTTTTCTTATAACATATTTCTTGTAACATATTCCAAAAATACCACAAAAGATTTAAGTAAATGTTATTATTTTAAAGTCTCTATTCCTAAAGAATTGTGAAGAAAAATGTATTATAGTTATCACAAAAAGTAGCAGAACTGTTTCCAACACTGATAATATTAGAACATGTTTCTGGAGTAGCGAACAAGTATATTTCATTGATTTTTGAAGGATCGTGTAACACTGACGATTTGCATCACAGGAATACATCACATGTATTCAAATAGAAAATAGTTACCTTAAATTGTAATAATATTTTTGAATATTACTGTTTTAATGTATTGTTTAACTCTGGTGAGCAGAAAATACTAATATTATAAAACATGATATCTTAATTATTTCAAACATTTGACTTATAGTGTAAAAGTTTTGTTTTTTGTTTTTTTCACATAATTATACACCAGAACATTTATTAATTGTTTGTGTCTATCGTTTCATGAAAAGTAGAAAAGAAGAGAAAGGCAGTGATGAGGATATTTACACTAATTGCCCGAATGGTCGTGTTTATGACAACTGGGGGGTGAGTACAACAGCTACAGCGCAAAATATTTACTATTTCATAACTAGTACTAATCCAGAAGTCTGTTTCTGAGCAGCGCATCAGTTCTTTAAACACTTAAATTTTTTGTTTGAGTTTGTGTTGCTTGTGTTATGAGACATCTCTACTTTATAACAGATTTTACTTTTTTTAATTAGTTTGATGTGAGACCATCTGACCACACCTTGGAAGATGAAGAAGTCTACGCTAACACATGAAGATAAGAACACATGTCATCCTGCTAGAAATAACACATACAGAGATAGACCAAAGAGACAAACAGGTCTAATATGCACAGATGTCTTGCAACTGAGAAAGTGCTGTATGTGAATTTAAGGCATTCAAAGGTTTTTAATATATAAGGTTACAGTGTTAAACCAATACCCCATGGCATGTAAGCAGCAACACCCTGTAGATTGTTAAAGACTTGCTGTTATCTTTAATTCTATGCAATAGTTCTATGCAAGGCAGTTTCCATTGTATACTTGGCACTAGAATGCTTGTAAAATGAGTTAACTCATGGTTTCATATTCTGCAATTCCACACTAGCTGGAACAGATTGTTGTTCAGTAATGAAATGGTTTCATTTCCTATTCTTTTTAAACGTGCTCTCTTAACTAGCACGATCACATTGCGTTAAGATGTTTGTCATTTTTAACTAAAGCTCTAAAATCTTGAAAAAAGCGCTATTGCACTTCAAGCGTCCCAAGTTCGAGTCCTGGCATTGCGCTTGCAGACCTTTCCTTATCCCATCCCCCTCTCTCACTCTCTTCACTTTCTGTCGACCTATACTGTCCTATAATAAAGGCATTAAAAAAATACTGTTATTGTATGTATTTATTTTTGCCCAACTCAAAGTTTTATCCTGTGCTTGTAAAGCTTCAGAAAACAAAAGCATAAAAAGAAAGTGAAAGCATAAAATCGTCTCCAGTCAGTTTCATTGTGAAATCTGTGACTAAATCAGCACTCCAGAATTCCAAATCGTGTAATATTATCAGTACATAAATGAATAAACACAAGAGTTATCATTTCCTGAGCCTGCCTTGTAATTATTCAAACTAATAAACTCTTATATTGCAACATATTCAAATAGATACAACTGAATAAACTTACACAATAACATACACTCTCAGAAAAAAGGTACAGGTGCATGTACATTTAAAATATAAATATGTACCATTTAGGGTTAGATGGGGCATAAAGGAATACATTTTAGCTTTTTTCTGAGGGTGTATCATGAAAAGCTTTTGCAATAAATTAGCCAAGAATTGTTTTTTTACCAGGAGATTGCTGGATCTAATACTGTGCATTGTGTGGTTTTTAGCCCCTCGGGGAAATCAGGAAGTGACCTCAGATTAACTTAAAATGGGTGTTCTGATAGGTGCCCATGTATGCAGCCTGCAGTTTGTGATTTGTGGGAGAATGGCCCTAAGTATAATAGGAAATGTGTGACCAAAGGATGCCTTCGTCATTTGGCAATTAATCGGTGTGCTGTTAGAGGAAGGGTGTGTTCAGTATTACTCGAGTGTGAGCAAGTGTGCAAGTAGTCTTTTGGAGTGCATCATATATGCAGCTATTTAAATATTAAATATTCAATTAGAAATAAACTGAATTAAAATAATAAAACCTGAACTGATAAAAAAATCAAAATACAGTTGTGCTCTGGCTGCTGTTCATTTACAGGCTTAAAGAAAAAAACAAAAATTAATAAATAAAATAAATAAAAATTAAAATAAAATAAAAAAATTAATAAAAAAATAATAATAATAATAATTTTTTTAAAAAGAATCACATCAGAAACATCTCATGAACATGCCCATCAAGTTTAGCTATTCTGTACTGTTTCATGTGACACATGCATGTCATTGTCACATCACAGATTTCCTGTTACCACCTAACAACCTGCATAAAAATAAAAAGTCAATAATTTTTTTTGAATTATTATTATATCTGCATGTATAAACATGCAAAGGGGTTTTTTTAAAGCCTCAACCTTCGGCCAACACAGGCTTTGCATGAAAACTAATGAATTCTACAAATAAATGAATGTCTGTAGCTTCCTGAATATGTACAACACAGGAAATGGGGCTGTAACAGATCAAACACTTCTCGCTGTCTGACTTGTAAATAGATACAGGTTTTGACAGAAAAAAACAATACTAGAGGAAGCCATTGATCTCTGAGCAGCTCTGAGGTAAGTCACACGAGACCAAACAAAATGGTATTACATTTATTTAAAAAGTTGTTAGTGATCGTACCCACCCAAAATGCCAATACAGGACTGGCAAGACTTATATTTATCAAAATACAATGCTTTATTGTTCTAGTATTTCAGCATGTCTGGGGATGTCTTTTTGCTTGCACTGAATATCATGTAAAAATATATGAATACAGTTCAGATACGTTTTTTCATGAATTAGGTGAAGTATCTAATAAGCAACAGAAAATGGCATTGCTCATGTAAAAAACTAATTATTGTTTTCAAATTTACAGACAGAGATATGCTATTACATGATGTCATTTTTGCTGCTGTCTTCTTTGCTTCTTACTCCTCAGGTAACATATTTACTCTCATTTTCAGTCTTGTGTTTTTGTTTTTTTATATTTTATCATATCAGGTAAAAGCCATGGATCCAAACGTATACTTTTCTCACTATATTTTTCAAAGTAGTCTTTGATGATATTACTCAAGTTTTGCGTTATTTCGTGTTTATATGAACCTTCTTTATGTTTTGTGTTAAGGAATTTCCCTGAAATCATTTTTTAATGAACAAAACAAGTTGAATTCTAAACCATATGCATTCATGCAGTCAACACTGAGGTGTCAAACGATCTCTGTTTCATTATCAGTACTAATACAAGCTCGCATGAACACTGAATATTTACTCAAAAAGATTAACTGACTTAAATACCATTTCTCATGTGTGTTCTTTGACACAGGAAAGGCTCACACTCAAAACTGGGTGAAGCAGTGGCCAGGTGAGGTGTACAGCACACCCGGAGAAAACATCACCATACACTGCCAGACTCACGGAGACATTCAGAAGGCTAAGTGTCTAGTAAACTGGTACATCAAGAACAGACAAGGGAAATATGTCAGCATCAACAAACTCTCTCAGTTTAGCGGGAGACATTCCGAAGACAAAAAAGAAAGCCACTGGCGCCAGAGCTTTACATTGAGGTCCCTAGAGCTCAACGACACTGGCAGATTCTACTGTAATTACTTATGCAGAATTAATGACAAATACGAGCAGTACTATGGGAGTGGGACTCGGCTTTTTGTTCATTTTAGAACTGAAAACGTAACTATAGGCAGCCCGCTGTGTACCTTCAATAAGACAGGTAAGAATAATGTTGCATCAGTTCTTTTTAGCAGGACAGTGGAACTTTTGTGTTGCGTTACAAATGATCATTTATATAATTTCGAAGTTTCTCTAGTTGTTTCTTATTTCTCTTTTTTCAGATGAAGTGGATGGTGAATCCAGAATACACTTGTTTTTCCTTTTTATTGTTTTAATCGTTTTTTTGTCTAAATTTATTGTATTTATATTTATGACTGCGTCTGCACTTTTTTCTCCTTATTAAACCCGACTCTCCAAGACAAGTGTCTTTATGTAGCACATTTAATATAAACAATGGTGATCCAAAATCATGAAAGTAGTGATTCTCCGCACACCTGACAGCAGTAGATAGGTGCGTAGGAAACCAACAATGGTCTAAAACTTAAAAAACAAACCAGATCCTGCACACTATGCCAAAAAGTACCACATTTATTTATAAACAATGTTTTGATCATATGACCCTCATCAGGAAACTTTCCTGATTAAACTTTTTTAAGTGTCCTGATTAAGTTTTCCGTCGTTTATGAATAAATTTGGTATTTTTTTTGCATAGTTAGTGTGCGGGATCTGGTTTGTTTTTTTAAACAGTTTAATAATAAAAATGAGTAAGGGAGGATAAAGGTAGTGAATACATAAATCAATTCATTTTCCTTTTTTAAACAAAATAATAAAAGAGAAATAAACGGTACACGCATCATTCAAATTAAAAAAAAAAAGGACATTGTTTACGTTGTTAAATACTTTAGGAAAAGGTTTCTTGAGCATCAGTTCAGCATTTTAGAATGATTTCTGAAGGATCATGTGACAGTGAAGACTGGAGTAATGTTAGCAATCCAGCTCTGCATCCACAGTTATTATAAATTGTGATAACATTTTAAAATATTCAAAACACCTTTCAGCTTTTCAGTTCAAAAACTGTGAAAGATCTGAATCATAGTGTGCCTATTGCTGCCCCCACACTGTGGTGTTACCCGGGTCTATAGGTGACGGGCAGTCGCTATATTCATTTCACAAGAACTTGTTTTCTGTTAAGCTATAACTTAGATGACAGAAGAAAAAAAATTCCATCATAAAATGCGCCCGTGTACAACCTTCGTAAGAGGTTTGATATTTATACTGAAACCCATGTGGTCCTAGAGCACAACCAGTCGTTTGTGGTTAAGTCACCGACAGTTATGTACATCTTCAATCAGAAGCTATTATTGTGTTTGGTAAAAGACATTTGCGGACATGTAGTAGGTGTTAACTGTTCGCTGAGGGTTAAATGTGAACATTAAATTCAATGGAAAAGGGAAAGAACATGTTTTTGATGTCCCACTATTTCACCAGGTGTAGAATAATGATATAATAGTATTAGTTTGTATTATTATTATGATTAAACTCATCGTGAACCTGGGGCCTGTTCCATAAAACAAGTTTACCAAATAAGCCAGGTTTATTTCAGTTAGTCTGACTTATTGCCAGTTAATTTGGTTTGAAATAAGTCAGGCTATCTGCCAAAAGCCTGGCTTATTTGGTAAACTTGTTTTATGGAACAGGCCCCTGGTTCATAATATAACATACTATTTAAAAAAATATTTGCTGAAACTGACTCACCCCAGGATATCCATATGTAGAGGAGCTTTGGAACAGATTTGGGGACATTTTGTTACATCACTTGCAATGGATCCTCTGCAGTGAATGGGTGCCGTCAAATTGAGAGGTCAAACAGCTCATAAACCCCCCCACAATATTTCACAATTAACTTGTTTTAACCAAGAGAGAAATGTGCATAGACTTAGTTTACAACATTTCTAAAAAGAAAGCGGTGGTTTGTGCCCACAAGAGGGAGACGTTGACCTTTACGACCAAAGCGGTTTTAACTCCAGAGGCCTGAGATAAGCCTCGAGAGAGAGAGAGAGAGAGAGAGAGAGAGAGAGGTTGAAGTCATATGACAGGGAGGAGGGGTGTGCTCACTATCAAAACAATTTCTCGCACGTCTAAAATGATCTTTCTAAAACACCGCCGAAGACTTTTCACCTGAGGATTTTATCGCCTCGTGACCTCACGACGACGTCAATGCCTTGCAGAAAGAGTTTTCGAAGGATTTAACAAAATGATCGCAACTTGTGATGAATCACATGCAGAAGAGAAAGGTAAAGCCCATCTGGACTGTAATGGACCCGTTGGGAAGTTTAAGGGAATGAAGTGCAGCGTTTCTGCGGGGAATAACGGCCTCTGTCGGTCCGTGGCACCTGTGACCTCACCTGAGTCTGCCTGCGCGCGCATCTCGCTGCCAGGAGTGATGGACGCTGAGGGGCGAGTGGACGAATCCAGGCTCAGGGTGCATATATTTAAAAACGGTAATAATTAATCATCCAGATTGTGTGAATAGAATCAGGTTAAGATACCAGAAATTAATCGCTATTAAACATGACCCCCGACCTCCTGAGGTGACGTACTGCAAAAATATATATATATATATTATAGGCTACATATGTAAACATCTTGGATCAAGATTCATTTATTTTACAAGTAATATGACTTAGGATATTACGTCTTTGTTTTATAAAATAATAATAATAATTGTTAATGTAGCAAAAATATCTCCCAATAGGGTAAGAAAGGCAATCTTAATTCAAAGTGTAATTTTTTTCTTGTATTTTACTAGCAGATATTTTTGTTTTAAGGATTTTTTTTTTACTTTGATTACATATATATAAATCAGAAGACATGATACCTTTAGTCATTTTTATATGTAAATTAAATGTATCTTGATTCAAGACTTGATTCAAAACAAAACAAAAATACAAAGAAACTAATTTTTGCAGTGCAGTAGAAGGTATAGGTCGCATATAATGTGATTTACAGGACAAAAAGCAATTTTTAGGTAACAAAAAAGAATAATGTATCGACCCATTATGGATGAAGGTGACATAATTTGCTCCAATAATTTCAGCACAGCATGTTCCAGCTCATCCAGTAATGGGTTAAGCTGTCAAAACAGCATCTTCAAACAAGAGTTACGGTAGAATCATGTTGTTCTTGTTTGATGCTTTAAATTCAAATTGAAACTGAACGAAAATAAAGGTTTTCTTTTGGTGCCAAATTCTGATAAAGTAAAAATGCAAAAGGGCTTGTGTTAAGGGGTAGGGGGCAAAAATAATTATAATACAATAATTAGGTCAAAATAAAAACAATGAAAATCCCTAGTATTATAAACAAACAACTGGGTTTGTGTATTTGCAGTTATCTATAGCAATAAATTTAGCATTTTATTGTATTCAGAAGGAAGTAATTAACACATAAAACTGCTGGATGACTGTCTTGAGTCACTGGTTCACTAAAAGGTCCTCTTTTTAAGTGCTGGTCAAGTGATTTGTTCCCCAATAAACAGATGAAGTAACAGTGAAAGATATAGAATCTGTGCCATGTAGAAATACAATCATAAGATTCACGATAACAGGATTAGTCATGCTTAAGATGTGACATGCTTGTAGTTGAATGCAGTGCTTTTTTAGGGTCAACAAGACTATAGAAGCGACCTTTCACAAGCAGCTGTCACAGATTCACACTGGAGCAGTTATCAGCTCCGATAATTAAATAATTATACATTCTCTGATATCTTTAAATGAACCATGTCAGTTATTAGAGCAAGTATACCATATACAGTAGGTCTAAAATATGAGTTTGTTTTTTTATCTAAACAGATAACATCACTTGCTTGATCACTCACGTGAATGGGTGCCGTCAGAAGGAGCATCCAAACAGCATTACTTGATCTGTGTATATTTCTCTCTTGATTCAAACAAGATTCATTTTCAGTATGACTTGTATTTTAGCTGGAAGCAATGGTAGTTAAAAACATCTTAAAGATGGATATGTTTGTTACATGCAGCTTCTGACTTCAAGTCATCAATCTGGAGTCGAGTGGATTGCTTGTGTATTATTGTGATGTTTTGAACTCATTACAGCTGCACCCATTCACTGCAAAGGGTCCACTTGTGAGCAAGTGATGCTAAATCTCTCTAAATCGGTTCAGGTGAGGAAACACAGTAATCTTCACCTTGAATGGCCTGAGGTTGAGTAAATGTTAATGTTTGGGCGAACTGTCAAACAATTAATCGCTATCAATCACGTCCAAAATAAAAGTTTTTGTTTTGCACCCTGTAATACAAGTATGTGTATTGTTTTTTATAAAGCCTACATATAAATGCACACATATACAGTATATATTTGGGAAATAATTAAGTGCATATACATTTATATTCTTATAGTCTATATACATATATTTAATATATAAACAATATATCTTTCTTAAATATATACAAAAAATTTTTGTTTGTATTTATATATACATAATAAGTATACAAAGCACACACACATAAATTATGTAAATAAAACCTTTTCTTTTAGATGCGTTTAATCGTTTGACGTCATTAATATAAATATAGAATGGTATAGTCAAATCTTTGTTCTTTGACTGTTTTTTGACTACAATTAAAATTGTCTAAAAAGTGATGAATTTATTTATTTATTTATTTATTTGGCCTTGTCGTAAGCCACACAGTGGGTCTATAAAGTAGCTATTAAGATTCATGAGAACGACTCATTTGAAGCTTAATATTCAGCAACACTCCCTGATCTTACAACACAAGCATGTGACACAAGTGTGTGATGTAAATGTGACTACATCAAAACACACATGACATGATTCAAAGCTGGACCGACTTTCCAGCCCCGATCTTCAACACTCCTTCAGTGTATCTTCTGCTGTGCGTGTGAAGGCCTCTCCAAAACGCATTCCTCTTATTCGATGACATGAAAATTTGTGCAAAGTGAACAAATTACATAAGCAGCTTTGTAGAAAGGGGATAAAGCTGATATAGAAGGGGATTAGAGGTTGTTTTGTTCTGTTGGACCCTCAAACTCCCTCTGCCCAGACTGTGCCAGCTCATTGTGAAATGCTGAATTGCTAATGTTAATGTGATGCGGACGCTGAGCTTTGGCTTGCTCTCTCTGGTGTAACACATTCCTTTAAAGTGATGCAATTAGCGTTAACAGTGTTGGTTCAGTCAATACATTTGTTCAAACTGTTTATTCAATGCTAATGCTTTCCAATCAATTGTATTTAAGGACAATGACAATATCAGTTGGCATTCCTTCAGTTAACAGCTTTAAATGGTGAGGTGACTATTGTTGTTTTTAAGGATATTAAATAGAAACGATTGGCTTGATTTCAATGAAATATTAAGATTTTTTTAAATTTATATATATATCAATCTTTTTAATCTGTTTTTGTCTTTACATTTAAAACTGCCATTGTAATTTTGCATTCATTTTAGTATTTTGTGTGGTTTTGTCAATTTGTGTGTGTGTGTGTGTGTCTGTGTGTGTGTGTGTATATATATATATATATATATATAAAATGTGCTTTTTTTTAGTTTATTTTAGTTGGCCTATATCGTTAAACTAAATTAAAATGAGAACATGCCAACTTGCTGAAATAAAGTTTTATATACTTTCTTTTCTTTTTTAAAATTGTATGATATGTGTTTATATTATGTAAATTAACATTTTTATTGTTTTAGCTGTATTAAACTATAATAACTCTGCTTACTTCAACAAAAATTGCATTTTTAATTTGATTAATTTATTAATTTTATTTCTCTTTCTGTAATGCATTACATTCTTTATTATTATTATTATTATTATTATTTTGCTCTAAATTACAGTTCTCAAAAATAGAATGCTGTTTTTTTTACATTTCTGTGGTTCTGAGAACAGGAAGTTTGGTAAACTTTTATCGCGCTGATTGAAATCTACATCAAATATAATTAGGTTCACATTTGCACAGCAGCAAAAGAAAAAAAAGTGTTTTGTTAGTGTTTGCAACACTTTCCAAATAATCACTGACTGATTACATAGCTCAGAAGTAAGAGCAATGTCAAATTTGCATTTGTATTAAAAACACTATCAGCATTTAATCAGTTAAAAAAAAAAACAATATAAAAAAATGAGATGTATGATGTTATATCTACAAACATGTCAGTACAGTCTGTGAAAAGAGTCCACCGTGTTATTTTATCTTCATATGAGTGATTTGTGTTATGTTTGTGTGATTCAGGTGGCGTGTCTCCTGATGAACGTGGTTTGGTGTGGCGTTTTCTCTTCGGCATGTACCCCTGCAGCTCTACGGCTCTGGAGCGCCCCCTGCTGCTGGAGCAGATGGCAGTGCGCTATCAAGTCATGAAGAGGAAGTGGCAACAGCTGCTTCCTGGAGCCGTTCGTCTGCGTCTTAATGGCACTGATGGTAAACTATACTCCCGAGCAGAACAAACACTTTTAATATGTAACGGTTGCCCCTTATCAGCTTTTATACCTGCCATAAAATGTTCTGAAAACCTCTGGTATATTTGTTACTGACAAGTTGTGATGATGTTAAACCACAAGTGATAATAAATAACTAATATTTTATTTCTATGAATTTTTTTTACCAGCTGAACTGTTAACAGCAGTGAAGTTTTTCGACCAAAGGCAGGACCGAGAGCACAAAAAACAAGAGTATGAGTCAGAAGAGGCCAGAGAGAAGATGTCCTTTCTGCAACTGCAGGCTCAGGTAACACTATACCTGCTTACAGGGAAAGTTCAACCACACATCCTGTCATTATTCCCTCCCCATCATGTCGTTCCAAACCTGCGTTACTTTCTGTCTTCTGTTGAACACAAAAGAAGATACACTGTAGAATCATGTTGATTTCATGCTGACTGTGCAGGTGCTGTTTGAACGGATAACCTTTGACCTGGAAGAGCTTCAGGAGGCCATACGCATCATTGACAAAGACGTTCCCCGAACCGATCGAGATCTTCCATATTACCGGTGAGAACTTGTTTCGTTTCTGCATTTTTAATGTGCTAAATAAAGAAAATGCCATGGAATATAGTGGAAAAGCACTTACGGTTAAAATCCTTTTAGAGCTTCTAAAAAGGTTTATGTGAACAAATCGTTATAGTAAGTTCCAAGAGGGTGAATACAATATATATTGTTGTTAGAATATTGTTAT
The DNA here is from genome assembly GCA_032359435.1 of Enteromius unitaeniatus. Lineage (NCBI taxonomy): Eukaryota > Metazoa > Chordata > Actinopteri > Cypriniformes > Cyprinidae > Enteromius > Enteromius unitaeniatus. The sequence goes on along the minus strand of JAUMHI010000057.1, from coordinate 14,795,576 downwards.
TCAGCTAGTTACCACCCTGCAGACCTTATCTATGACTGTTCCATTTATTATGTCTGCTCATTTCCTTAAAGGAAAGCCTTCCTTGTTCCTTGTTTTCATTTCCATGTTTAATGATTCATCTTTATGGCTAAATAAATACTGATGAACAACCCATGTTCTTGCGGTAAAGGTGTTTGTTTTGTCAAATTCCTTGGTATTCTTTATTTCTGCTGAAGAAATTAGAAAGTCAGTCATATCTTATGTTTGTTTGAACAAACCACAAGGAGTTGCCTAATTTTTTGCATCACTACTGTGAGCAGCCAGCGCAAAGCAAACATGTCATTGCCACACCAGTTTATCAAACAACCTTGGAGCTCAACGCAAATAACACCCAGGAGTCTGTCTCATCATTTTACTGCGGTTAAACTGTAACTAGTTTTGAGTAGTCAACTCAGCTCACTTACTTCGGTATCCAGGTACATACAAAATTCTAAATAACAGCACAAATGTTATAGAAATATAATATAATATATATATGCAAATATAGACATGCAGAATAATTAATTCTAAAACATCAAACCATGATATTTTAGAAAGAATATGGGGATGTAATGCCTGTTTGAGTTGGCATTTGGCATGTGTTTTTGTATTTAGGAATTAATTTAAATATAGGTCCTAACCTTATTTAATGAAAAGGATAATTGTATAAACTAATATAAAATTAGTGTATGTTTATGCTGCTGCTGCAACTAGAACACAAACATTCTACACAGCTGTCATTTTTTCCCTAAAAACAAATTTGATAATATCCAGCAGAAATCAAATATTAAAAGACAAATTTAATTTAATTTAGGAGTCATAGAGTGCATACCCCGTTTGATTGTATCAAAGTTGTTTTTACTCTGTTGAAACACTCCCATTAAATTTAATGAAATTAGTTCTTCAAAGGATAAAAAGCCTGGAGAAAGAGTTTCTAATCAGTTGTGTTTCATCACAGGAATGAAGGTTTGGGCAACCTGCTTGTCTTGAGAGATATCCTAATCACATATGCTGCTTTTCACCCGGGTTCGTTCTTGTACAAAAAATTTTTGGTCAGTAATATATATAGATATATATATATATATATATAATTTAAGAAATTAATCATTACATTTAGAAAACACACATTAAAATGACAATAAAGAATCGTATAACATGTTTTAAAACATTTTTGTGATTTCTGAAGGATCATTTGACATTGAAGACTGCTGAAAATTCAGCTTTCACATCACCGGAATAAATAAAAATGTATTAAAATTGAAAGCAGCCATTGCAAATTGCAATAATATTCCATAATAGTGTTGTTTTCACTGTATTTTTAAGTAAATAAAAGTTTAGTGACCTCAACGTCACAAAATCGTAGCGTTTGTGACCTGTTTTGTGTTTGCTGATGTAGGGTGACATCTTGTGGTTAAATTGTGAAGCGCTGTGTTTGCATTTTCAACGATCATCAGTGTTTCTCTGGTCTCTGCAGAAGTAAGTTACGCTCAGGGCATGAACGATCTGTGCAGTCGATTTCTGGAGGTGCTGCACTCAGAAGTGGACACCTACTGGAGCTTCTCCTGCTACATGGAGAAGTTTTCCAAAGACTTCTGTGCTGATGGACTGTATCGCAAAATGGGTGGGTTTCCAAACCATTTAGAATTGCATTAACGCCAACACAAATACAATTAGTAATGTTGCTGTTTCTGCTGTGGTCTTTATCAGAGTTGGAAGCTGCTTTACTGAAAGAGCTGGATCCTCAGCTACACTCTCATCTGGTCACAGACAACATGGAAAAAATTACATTTTGTCACAGGTGGGTTTCGATTTTCTTTTCCTTTTTTCTTCTCTTTCGGTCACTTCATAAATATTTCTCTTTGTCTTCCGTTCAGGTGGCTTCTGCTGGCTTTCCAGCGAGAGTTTGAGCACAGCGATGCTCTGCGTCTGTTTGAGATTCTCAGCTGTGATCACCTCGAGCTCATCTCACAGCAGGTGGATCGAGCCAGATATCAGGAGAGACTTGCACGCAAATACAGCCTGGGTGAGAAACCTTAACCCCATGTCTTACTTTACAGAGATACAGATTTATCAAGCCTAAATGCTGAAAGATAAACACTGATCCATTTCAAATATGATTTTGACAACTGTGATCTCCAGAGGATGAATCTGTGACGGAGCTCCAGGCCATAAACACAGACTTCACTTTTGAACTCTTCATGTGCGCCACCATCTTGCTGGAGAACAGAGAATCTTTACTCAGCTGCACGAATGAGGTTCAGCTCATACAGTTTACCAGCAGGTGTGTATGTGGTGTAGATTGGTTCCTTACAATGTAGATTAAATTGATCTCTACAGGCAGGGTTATTACGGTTAATAAGACTAAAACCATAACAGACAGTTTCGTTACTTGAAAGAAACATGAACTTAAATAAAATCTAAATAAAAAAATATATAATTGCTATCTGGCAAGGTAAATTAAATACTAAAACTTTTTATTTATTTATTTAAAATGAAAATAAAAAATAAAGTGTAATTCAAAATATATATAAACAAGTATTATTATAGTTTATTAATGATACTTTTATCATGAGGTTATGGTTGATATTCTTGACATATTATTACATTTTGATTTGTTTTAGTGCTGATAAACTATTAATCATGATTAATTGCATACCAAATAAAAGTTTTTGTTTACATAGCATAGGTGTTTGTGCTGTATATATTTATTATGTTTATATAAATACAAACACGTGTATATATCTTTACTACATTTTTTATATATTAAATATATAATATAAATATATGCATGTAAAAATGTTCTAAATATATACTGTATCTATATATAAACATAATAAATATACATAATACGCACACATATATTATGTAAACAAAAACTTCTCATTTTGAAATGCGATTAATTAGCACTATTTTAATTATTATGGACAATGACATAATTTATTTAAGTCTAAATTTCATGAATATAACATTTTAAACCAAGTGGCTTCTGAGAGCAACTATTTAATAAAAAACATTATTAAGAAATATATATTTCTATGATTATCGGTACAAAAATGTGTTTAATGCATAAAATAAAATAAATGGAAGTCTATTATATATTTATCTAATGCAATGGCTTAAATGTCACATTTAAGTGTAATATAAGGCTCTATTATACTGTATAATACATTGTTTTTAAAACCATTTGTCTCTGGTTAGTCTGCAGGGTAAGATGGACCTGAACAGCACCCTGAAAAAAACAGAGGAACATTTTTACAACTACTGCAAACGCTCAGCCTGGAACTATTTGAGCGGTTGCTGTCGCATGCGCAAAAGCAAAGAGGACCACTTTTTATATCAACTCCGTAACCTTTTCTCCTGAGACCAAAATGCCTGCGTGGAATTTTCCAGAAAAATGTTTTGTTGACAGAACCTTTTGAAAAACATCATGTTCCAGATGGACTATTTTCTAAAGAATGATGCTATTTTAATCAGGATTTTGTAAAGAAACCAGATGGACCCCTTCCGGACAGTTTCTTCAGTATTTGATCTTAATTTATAAGGCTTCTATTATGGTGCCAGAATGTGTGTGAGAACAGCTCAAAACACTAATTTAATCACATCAAAAAAGAATTTTATGGATTTTACTCTGACTTTGCTTGAAAACATAAGTAGCATTTGGGAATTTACAGATATTCAATAGTACTGAAGACTTGATTAAAAGAATAGTTTGCCCAAAAATGGAAATTTAAAATGCACTCACGCTCAGGCCGTTCAAGATATAGATTAGATTGATTCTTCATCACAACAGGCAGTTTAACTTTAAACCACTGGTGAGCAGGTGATGCTTTAGAAACAAAGAAACACACATTGTGGATTGTATGAGGATGACTGCATTTTCAGAGCATTAAGTACATTTCGTTTTTTAAGCCTGACTACAGACATGTATAAAAGCCAGCTACCGCCACTCAATAAAAAATAAAAAAGGTTACTGCGACTTTTTATATCACAATTGTGACTTATTTTTCTCAGAATTGCGATTCGCAACTATGAGTTTTGAAGAATTGCAAGACATAAAGTCAAAATTGCTAGATATAAAGTCTCAATAGCGAGATATAAAGTCACAATTGTGAGAAATCAACTCGAAATTATGAGAACATATCAGTCTTTTTTTCTTCTCAAAACTGGACTTTATATTACACAATTGTGAGTTATAAAGTCAGAATTCTAAAATATAGTCGCAGATTCTGACTTTATAACTTGAAATTGCGAGTTTACATCTCAGAATTGTGACACACAAATTTGCAATAACCTTATTCAGTGGCGGAAACAGGTTTCCATGGAGATACTTTATATGTAAAGGTGAAGGATGCAATGTCAAACTTGGCTTCATTTGAAGATTTTATAGTGCACTACAGCTGAGAAACCAGAAAGCAGAAATCCTTACTGCTGATCTAAGTGAGTATTATTCAGTCTCAGAAACATCTGGTGGCTGCGTATTGGTCGCATTAGAGCACACTATAATAATAGAAATGCAGTCTCAGTTCTGAGAAGCTCTAGAAGACCCTCTGTGGTGTTGTCTTACTGACCGTAGAGTGCTCAAGCATGCACTGATCAGAAATAGCACGTTGAACCAGGACACCTTTCACTTTGAGACCACACTGCGTTGGTTTTATTATGTAGAGGCACAATATGTATGGAATATTGCACATTTGGGTTATTATTTATTAAAAACTGACACAATTAGTAAGGGAGGGCTATTTGAGTTGCTTTTTAAGAATATGAAATGACTGACCAACACTTTTGGGGGAAAAGTGATTTTGATGCTGTCCACTGATGTCTAGATTATATTTAGAATTTTGCACAGCTTGTTTATTATGTTTTAATTAATGTAGCAATATGTTTGTGTTCTTGTCATTCATGAAGCGGTGAGTGAGTGAGTGTGTGTGTGAGAGAGAGGGTGAGTTTTATTTTAAAATAACTGTGACTGTCAGTTTGTAGTCACTTCATGAAGAATAGACTTGTGCATGCTAGCCTAGTCTATAGAGTTAATCACTCTATTAAATGTTTTTTGTGAAATAAAGTGTTAAACTGAAAATGACCTTTTCTATTGTTTTGTCTAAATAATTACTTTCCCTGTTCAAGCTGAGCTACGATGCATTGCTCTTTCCTCCATTTGATTACATACCAGACGTATCAGCTGTGCAACTCTGATTCCACCTAATTTATTCACTTTTTGATCATTTGTTCTTTCTCTAAAACTGTGATGCATGGTGACTGACATCCTTTGGGCCTTTTCTTAAAGCATGATGGCAAGTAATATTAATATTAATAGTCTTATTCCATTTATTTTTCACAAATATGTAGTCTTTGAATCTTTGACCCAGGTTTAGGGTTGATCCTGTTATCCGGGTTACTGTAAATTTTGAAAAATTATCATATAAATATATTGCTTTATTTAATAGAAATTATAAAACTAATTAATTAATATAGATATATAAATTAATTTAGATTAGATATGCAACTGTGTTGGGCAACATTTTTAATCAACACGGATGTTATTTTAATCATGCACCAAAGTAAAAAGAAAATGTTTTTCTTTAATTAGGAAATATTCAATATTTAATTAATTTAGTTATGAATGACTGAATTAAAATGCCACAATTATTGCATTTGAGGCAAAAAGCACCACAAAAAAAGATTGCTGCACTTGAGTTTGTTTCGTATTAAAAGAAGACTGAATAACCCATGAATGAAAACAGTCTTCTGGGTTACACTGCCCTGGTGTTAGGAGCTGGCTGTTACCTCGCTTTGCTTGCTCTGAATGGTAGATGTTTATTTGGCGAGGCTGGAGCACATGAGATCTGCAGCCTGGAACTTTCTCTGAACTGCGAGGTCAGGTGACTTCATGCTGGAATCTCTCCGGCCGCCGGGGCTATATACACGCAGGAGTCCAGGGCTTCTGCCTCTGAGTCCAGCAGTGCAGGAGTGCAAAGGCACCAGGACCAGCTCTAGGCTGAGGGCAGACCCCGTTCTGAGGGAAAGGACACACGTTACACTCCATCACCTCTCTAACACAACTTTTGCAGTAAGGTAAAAGAGTTCTTTAAAGCTTGTTTGCAAGCAGCCTGGCTGGGTGTTGTTCTGTTCGGTCTGCTTCTGTCTGTTTTATATTTTGACTGTTTTGGAGCGTTTTTTCATTTGTTCTGATATGCACACAGTTTAAAATAAGAGATGTTGTGTGTTCTAGAGCAAACCCCACATTAAACTTACAATGACATCATTTTGGCACCAGAAAGGAATCCCTGTAAAACATTTTACTTCAGTGCCTTATTAGAAACTTGACATCGAAATGGATAAAGGAGTCATCCAAAGTGTTCTGGGGTAGTGTAATAAGGAGAAACACATTTTAGAATGATGGTAAAGCAATGAAAACTATATGAAATAACACAAAGGTTGTATGGGAAATAAAATATTATTTGCAACTAAATCACAAAAACAGGACGATAATTATATATATTTACTTAGTATTATTTATTATAATGAATATATATGGCCCCTTATTCTGGGAACTACAGACTAATTTTGCCCCTCACATCTGCCACACATGCAGACACAGCAAATCATGTGGATGTTGCAAGCCACATGACACATTCAGCACTAGAATCTTTGTGTCTCTTAACTTCTCCAATGTGCTCTTGTCTCATGACAACAGCTGTTCTGTAAGAAACAACCTGCTTCTTTGAAAGGCCTGTTTTTCCTAAAATCCCTTATTTGATTTGCTCTGCAAACTTCCTGGTTCCCCTTGTATAATGACCTGTTTCATTTCACAATGTTTCTATAAAAGAAATAAAATGTTTGATCTTTATAATGAATTGTAATAACTAATTACAAGGAATTATTAAGTAAGCAGAGTCCATGACAGAGCTTCACAGTTGCTGCTACACACACTCATGGCATGAAGCCAAGCAGGCAATCTAGTGCTTTCTAAAGCAGACAGCTAGGGTGGCATGACTGCAGAACAAATGTCGACGTACCCCATTTAAATTACACCTATTTTATTTACTTGTATTATCTAAGAAGGTTGATTTTTATTTTATTTGATTTATTATTAAAAAAGAAGTAGAAGAAGAAATAAAAAAAAAAAAACTATCTGAGGGAACACTGTAAATTTGGACTGTAACCTTACCACGCGTTGAATCCACCTTTTCCTTCAGTGCGTGAGTAAGCCTGTTAGGTGAGGCTTACTCGTTCGTTAGCCGAAAAACAATAAACTGTAAAACTGTGAAAAGGTGTCATTTTGTTAGAGTGGAAATGTTCTTATTCTTACCTTTGTAGACCGAAATATTTTTTTAAGAAACAATAACAATATATAGGCCTACAAAGAGAGAGAGCCATGCTGCTTTCGTCCAATCAATGAAACCGCAAATAAGCAATTAAGAGAGTTAACCAGCGGTTTAGTAATGTGTAGTGTGAAACTGTTACGCTTAAAATATCCCTTTATCACTTGAAATTAGTTGCATTATTTGTGCAAATATCTGCATAATTTTTTGTCATTATTCTGATACTTAAAATCATGTTTGGTCTGGTCCAGGCAAGATGTCAAAAGGTCCAGCAGTGGGTATTGATCTGGGCACCACCTATTCCTGTGTGGGAATCTTCCAGCATGGTAAGGTGGAGATCATCGCCAATGACCAGGGAAACAGAACAACCCCCAGCTATGTCGCTTTCACTGACACCGAAAGACTGATCGGAGATGCAGCCAAGAACCAAGTAGCCATGAACCCCAACAACACAGTGTTTGGTAAGGCAGCTCATAATGCGTGTTTCTCAAGGAGAAGAATGGAAGATTGATATTAACATTTCTCTTCTCCATTAGATGGCAGTGTAGTTAATATATATTATTGTAATTTTGTCTTTTGCATACACCTTATTTGTTCCACAGACGCCAAGCGCTTGATTGGTCGTCGTTTTGATGACCAAGTGGTTCAGTCTGACATGAAGCACTGGCCCTTTAAGGTAATCAATGATAGTAGTAAGCCCAAGGTGGAAGTGGAGTACAAAGGAGAGATAAAATCCTTCTACCCTGAAGAAGTGTCCTCTATGGTCCTTACTAAGATGAAGGAGATCTCTGAGGCTTACCTGGGCAAGGTGAATAAAACTATGCAAAAGCACTATAAATAAGCAGTTTTAAATATTTTACATTTATTTTTAGCACCCTTTTAGGCTCATTTGTTTTACATGTAACATGCACTCAAGCAAACAGGAAATATATGGCATATCTTCCTTTAGATCATATTGTCATTAAGCTTACAGGAAAATGTGTGATGTATGAGATCAGAATGAAAGATTTGTGACTAGGCTATGAGGATGTGGTAGACATTCTGAAAGTACTGTCAACTGTTACATCTATTTTGAAACAATATATAAATGGGGTACGAAAACTATTCAGACCCCCTTAAATGTGTTACTCTTTGTTATATTGCAGCCACTTGCAAAAATCATTCAGTTCAAAAGTTCATATTTTTTCCTCATTAATGTACACACATCAGCCCATATTGACAAAAAAACACAGAATTGTTTAAATTTTAGCAGATTTATTAAAAAAGAAAACCTGAAATATCACATGGTCCTAAGTATTCTAAGTTTGTTCAGTTGATCTAAGACATGAGTCTTTTTGGGAAAGATGCAACAAGTTTTTCACACCTGGATTTGGGGATCCTCTCCAGTTCTGTCAGGTTGGATGGTAAACGCTGTTAGACAGCCATTTTTAGGTCTCTCCAGAGATGCTTAATTGAACTTAAGTCAGGGCTCTGCCTGGGCCATTCAAGAACAGTCGCAGAGTTGATGTTAAGCCACTCCTTTGTTATTTTAGTTGTGTGCTTAGGGTCACTGTGTTGTTGGAAGGTAAACCCTCAGCCCAGACTCCTGTACTTGTCGTCCTGTCCCTGCACATACCACTTAGAACACTCTGCCAAAAAGCCCCGACTGGTATACCCACTGTATATAAATATATATATATATATATTTTTTTTTTTTGTTGTTTTTTTTTGACTGCTGTTATTTGTTTCCACTACAAGATTTAAAACAAGATTTCTCTGAATTCAGGAGCGTTCCACATACTTTATCACATAATAACGTGTGAAACCAAAACAGAGAAACACACATACTGTGGTGAACACTAACATTTTTTGCAGCACAAGTTCAGAGTTTTGGCTAACAGAACTTTTAGTGATGTCTGCAGTAAAAAGTGGTTTTTAAAATTCACCGCAGATTAATATCTGATTCTGCAACACATTTCATGTTTACAAATCTCTAGTACAGACTGAAGGTTGTTTTGTGCATGTTATGTGCACAATTATACCTTCACTTTGTGGAAGAGATATTCGGAGATAACTCCAGTTACAGGAAGTATGTGAAGTTGATTGCAATCATTAGTGTCAGCAAGACTTTTTTGGTTTGTTTGATTAACTGTACTGTTTACAAACTTGCATCTTTTACAAGCTATGTTCCTGAAAGCATGTCTTGTTTCTTCATTAGAAAATAATTTTTGAACAAAGAACAGTAATCATAATTAATGCAAAGATACTTCCATTAATATTCACAAAAACCACTTCAATAAAAAACACTTTGTATATGCTAAACAGGATCATGCTAATAATGTTTTGATCTTGTTGTTTCAGCCGGTGTCCAATGCAGTCATTACAGTGCCTGCTTACTTTAATGACTCTCAGCGCCAAGCCACCAAGGACGCTGGAACCATTTCTGGACTCAATGTCCTCCGTATTATCAATGAGCCAACAGCGGCTGCTATTGCATATGGACTGGACAAAAAGGTATAGAGATATCCTGAGCTGCAGTTTACCTGGTTCAGTGAACAGTTTAAATGTCTGAGGTCGGTAAACATGCTAAACGGCTTGTAATGAGGTTTTGATGAAGTTGCATCTAGGTTTTGTTGTCCAGCATCTCAGATTATCCTTCAGCACAGTAAGGTTTAATGGGTTAAACTGCTGCTTTGTGGCAATTCACTACAGGTTGGTGCTGAGCGCAACGTCCTCATCTTCGATTTGGGTGGTGGCACCTTTGACGTGTCCATTCTGACAATCGAGGACGGCATTTTTGAAGTCAAGTCTACTGCCGGTGACACCCATTTGGGTGGTGAAGACTTCGACAACCGAATGGTCAACCACTTCATTGCAGAGTTCAAGCGCAAGTTCAAGAAAGACATCACTGGCAATAAACGTGCAGTCCGTCGCCTGCGGACAGCATGTGAGCGGGCCAAGCGTACACTTTCCTCTAGTACCCAGGCCAGCATTGAGATCGACTCTCTGTACGAAGGTGCCGACTTTTACACTTCCATCACCAGAGCCCGTTTTGAGGAGCTCAATGCCGACCTTTTCCGTGGTACACTGGAACCTGTGGAAAAGTCTCTTCGGGATGCCAAGATGGACAAGGCACAGATCCATGACATTGTGCTGGTTGGTGGCTCCACTCGTATTCCTAAAATCCAAAAGCTGCTTCAGGACTTTTTTAACGGCCGCGATCTGAACAAAAGCATCAATCCTGATGAGGCAGTAGCTTATGGAGCAGGTAAGTGGCTTCATTTCTACTTTACATGGATTAGTTATTGCTTTTGTTTTATGACATACTAATCTTTCCTCAAATTTCACCAGCTGTCCAGGCAGCCATTTTAGCAGGTGATAAATCGGAGAACGTCCAAGACCTTTTGCTTCTGGATGTTACTCCTCTCTCTCTGGGCATTGAGACAGCTGGTGGTGTCATGACTGTGTTAATTAAGAGGAACACCACCATTCCCACAAAGCAAACCCAGACTTTCACCACCTACTCGGACAACCAGCCTGGTGTACTGATCCAGGTAAAATAAAGATGTTGTCATGTACTCATACTTTCCTGGTCTTCTTCGCCTGCTTCTTACACCAGCATGAATTTCATTTTCCATGCTGGTTTGGTGCACTTCTACCTAGTGGACCATCATAGTCAGGTTGTTCAACAGCAAACATAATGAATAAATGGAACTCCTTGACCTTAAAAGGCTTGTTGAAGGTCTGTAAGGAAAGCTTTTTAAGCCTGATAGGGGCACCAACAAACCAGAATCCAAAACATATGTTGCTAACCACCAATGCTGGATTCAGGAATGTCTTTGGAACTGAAATTGGCATAGCAATTCAGCCAGAAACTCTTAAATGAATAAACCAAAAATTACCCCGTAATTTGTTCACTCATTTGTTTAACTCAAATCACTGACTTCCAGCAACGGCTATATCCACACTGGAGTCTCATTTAAAGATCCTGTTATTCTTTACCCTTAGGTATACGAGGGGGAGAGAGGCATGACAAAGGATAACAACCTTCTTGGCAAATTTGAGTTGACTGGCATCCCTCCTGCTCCTCGTGGTGTGCCACAAATTGAAGTTACATTCGACATTGATGCCAATGGCATTCTCAATGTGTCCGCAGTAGACAAAAGCACTGGCAAAGAGAACAAGATCACTATCACCAACGACAAAGGTAAAAGAACTTGCCCTGACCTTGGATAAAGAGTTCACTCTATACTTATAAACTTTTTGATTCTAAATTTAAAAAATGGAGTTCACAGAGATTTTCTTTAAATCTTTTCTGACAGGTCGTTTGAGCAAAGAGGACATTGAACGTATGGTACAGGAAGCTGACCAATACCGAGCAGAGGATGAAGCCCAGAAGGAGAAGGTCACAGCCAAGAACACTTTGGAGTCCCTGGCCTTTAACATGAAGAGCACCGTGGAGGATGACAAGCTAAAGGACAAGATCAGTGCAGAAGACAAAAAAACTATCACTGACAAATGCAATGAAGTCATAGCTTGGTTGGACAGAAACCAGGTAGGTAACAACCTTACTGTTTACCTTAAATGCTACTGGTTACACTTGTTCATAGTATTAAGGCTATCCCTTTCAGTTATTATGTCGTTGAAAGAACTTTATTCAATATTCTTACCTTAAGGAAGTAAAACCTGTTTATGTAATCACCTAGAGGGTTTCACCCAATTACAAAGAGATGATTAAGCAAGTGTTTTCCAGTACACCAGCAGTACACACTGGGCATGTCTCTTTTTTCTGATCCCTCTTTTTCCTGGTCTTGGAGTCTTTACGAATGAGCTGAGTTAAATCAGGGACTGAATTCATGAAAAATCTAGAGACAGAGAGGGTACGGTAAAACAGAAAATTATGCTGGTAATTTCAAAGTAAAAGCTTTAATAGACCCTGCTTTTCAAAGCTCTATTTTATTTCCTTATTGGACAACCAAGCAGTCACAGTCTTCAGAGGACAGTCAAAGCTAACAACAGAGTCCCCTCTTTACAATGACAAAAGTTTTTGTCTTTTCCTCGCTCAGAGTTGTCTCAGCTTGGTCCTGAAGCCCTTTTAAGCTAAGACTCCTAGTTATTTTTAGATGATAAAGGAGCTATCTGAGTGGATTCTCAGAATCATTAAGAATAGTCCAGGAGTTTTAATTAGGAAAAGGAATATATGTACTGTTGGTATACCTCCAGGAAAAGGGATGAGAAACACTATTAAGCAATGAGCCACCCCACAGAGCAAAGAGCATCTTCAAAGACTTCTTATGTCTTGTGCCACAGACTGCAGAAAAGGATGAGTATGAGCACCAACAGAAGGAGCTGGAGAAAGTGTGCAACCCCATCATCACCAAGCTCTATCAGGGCGCTGGTGGCATGCCGGGTGGAATGCCTGGGGGCTTTCCTGGAGGGACAGGAAGTGGTTCTTCCTCTGGCCCTACCATTGAAGAAGTGGACTAAACCTGACACCAGAACGTTTAGGCTCACATATAGACAGAAACCAACACAACATTTGATTTAAATTTCTGCATCTCAAACAGAGTTTTATCAACTCACGTTGGTCAGATGTGCTAGATGAGACCAACTTTTAGCTTGTGACCAAAGCAATATGGCACTTATGAAACAACATTAGCATATTTATTTAGCATCATGTTAATAAATCCCTAATTTTATCATTAAGCTATTATTCAGTGGCTACAAGGTTAGTCACGCTATAATTACAACAAAATAGCTGAGGTGAGGCCTTGTAACTTTCAGTTATACTCATTATTCATTATGTCACATTAGTATTTTTACAATTGATTTATTCAGTTTTCTGTATGACTCAATTTTAAATAAAGCATATTATTTCCTTAATGTCTTGTATTATGTTTTCTCATGTCTCATATCATGTTAGAAGAAATGTAAAGGTCTGTTACAGTCGGCTTTACATGCAACATTTGCAATTGCATGGAGAAAGAAAAGAAGTTAGAAAAAGGGTTGGTTTTAAGAAAGGTATGTGGCATCCCTTTGTTTTAGTTTGGCTGACCCACCCAGTTAGTGGTGTGAGGAAAAATTTATAACATTTTTAATTGTTGTTTTCCTCATGTGACAAATACAAATATTCCTGAGCCGCTCCTAACTGCATCAATGCACCTGTATGAATTGCGAAATTTAACAGATGCTAGAGAGAGTATAAAGAGACCTAATGATAACGACATCAACACATTGGGTGCGTGTATACAACATGATCTGGATCATTAGCTTCTTGGCTTTGGTGGCTTCCACTCTGGGTGAGTGTTTATGAGGTTAAGGGATTACATTATTATATCATTCATATATATATATATATATATATATATATATACACACACACACACATATAGTAGTCAAAATTTGAAGTGGATCAAAACTTCCTAAAACAATCAAATCAAAATGCATTCTAAAAAAATGTTTTTGATCCACTTCAGATGTTAACTATTGTATTAAGTTATTATAAATTATATGTTACTGCCATACTTTGTGATCTGTGATCATTTGTTTCTTTATGAACAATGGTAACAGGATGTGGGGTACGTTACCAGTTGCGTTACCCGGCAGGAGAATTGGCCAAAAGATCTATACCTGATCCTGATCCTGTTCATAGTATTGTTAGAGGAGATGATGCAAATATATTTTACTCTTGGCCCTGGCAGGTCTCTATCCAGGTAGTGTTATAACAAACACAAAATCTTTGTTTATACTAGTAGATCCGTTTCTCAGAATCCTGGTGGACCATATTCTCTGCATATTGATGTGCTCATGAAATTCATTATATTTGATACAGACATCAAATGGTGCACTGCACTGTGGTGGTTCCCTGATCAATGAAAACTGGATCCTCACTGCTGCCCACTGTTCAGTTCAGTAAGAACCTATCTATCTATCTATCTATCGGTCGGTCGGTCGGTCGGTCGGTCGGTCGGTCGGTCGGTCTGTCTGTCTGTCTGTCTGTCTGTCTGTCTGTCTGTCTGCCTGTCTGTCTATCTATCTATCTATCTGTCTGTCTGTCTGTCTGTCGTCTGTCTGCCTGTCTGTCTGTCTGTCTGTCTGTCTGTCTGTCTGTCTATCTATCTATCTATCTGTCTGTCTGTCTGTCGTCTGTCTGTCTGTCTGTCAATCTGTTGATCCATCTATCTTTCATCTAGTTATTTTAGACTTTTTATGCTTTGTGATTAACTTTTTCTAGGCCTGGAAATTACTATGTGGTCCTTGGACAGTATGACCGTGGTTCCAATAATGAAAATATTCAAGTCAAGAAAATTTCCAAGGTATCATCTTCAGTGATATTATTGCTATTTGGGATAAATTTGGGAAAGTTTTTTTTTTTTTGTAATTGCGTTTTTGATAGAAGTCTCTTCAAAGCTACAGTTTTGATAAATAAATGAACAAAAAAATTACAAACAAAGCAGAGGTTTTCTTTCTACACTTACAGGTCATCACCCATCCTGCCTTCAACAAAAAGATCAAGTTCAATAATGATGTTGCACTACTGAAATTGTCCAGTCCAGTACAGATGACATCCCGTATTGCTCCTATTTGTCTGCCTAGCTCCTTGACCAGCATCCAACCAGGGACTCGTTGTGTCATCACTGGCTGGGGTGCAACTGAAAATCAGCGTAAGTCTGCCATTCTTATCCCTGTAACATCTATGGGTCTATGTGTCATGTTTTGTGATCCCCATGTGCTCTGTGTCTCCACGTGTCTCGTGACCTAGTTTCTGTTGATTGTGTATTCTGTTCAGGTGTGTGTCTGTAATTAGTGTTCATTGGAGTCTCTATTTAAGTTGCCTTCTGTCTTTGTGTTCTTGTCGGTCAACCCCGCATGTTCCTCGTTTGTTTCCCGTGTCTGTGATCTGGTTCTATGTTATTCGTTTATGGATACTGCTCCACGTTTTTGTTTATCCTTTTATTAAAAGTCTTTTATTTGATAATCATAGTTTTGACTCCCGCGTCCTCCTTACCCCAACAAAGAAGGAATGTTACAATCCCCTACACTTTCCCTCAAAAGTTTTGGATCAGCAAGAGACACAAGGCACATCAAGGCTGCATTTATTTGATTAAAAATACAGGAAAAAACTGTAATCCTGCAAAATGTTATTGCTCTGTAAAATAATGATTTATATTTTAATAATTTTAATAATTATGTTTTAATGTTATGTTGTAAAATAATGTTTTAATAATTAATCATTTTCATACTGTTCAACAGAACATTTTCAAAAGTACAGATAACTACTGGATTAAACTGCTCAACAATTCAGACACTTATTGTTTCACATTATTTTGCTTTCAGCAAATTCTCGAATTCTGCAGGAGGCCACTGTGCCGATAGTGAGTCAAACTCAGTGTAGGCAAGTCTGGGGTAGGAACAGTATCACAGACGCCATGATCTGTGCTGGAGCTTCTGGAGCCTCGTCTTGCCAGGTATAAAGGCAGATGGATATATTACACACACAAAAATTCTAGCTAATAAAAATATGTAGAATATAAGTTCACAGGCTATATGCAAACTCACGATGTTAATCACTAATTTATGTGTCGACTACAGGGTGATTCTGGTGGTCCTCTGGTGTGTGAGAGTTCAGGTGTTTGGTACCAAGTGGGCATCGTTTCCTGGGGCCATGAATCCTGCAGCACTAACCGTCCAGCTGTCTACACTCGTGTTTCTTACTTTCGCCAGTGGATCAGTGAAGTCATTAGAGTAAACTAGAGAACCGGCTTAAGTGTTATGCCTTAAAGTTCCTGATTCTTTTGTGTCTGAATGTTCATTCTTTAATCCAGTGATCAAACTGTCTTCATAACACTGTTACGCTACTGCAATTTTTATATATATAAATTTACACTGCTATATATAACGCTAATAGATGTAAAAATAAAAATATTTTCAATTTTAAATGTTTTGAAGTATTAATAATAGAATGTATTTAATACAATTATAATTACTATATATATATATATATATATATATATATATAATTTTCTCATTGTTATACCAAATCTATGACTTATTGTCCTCCCACTGCATCTAAAACAGTCTGTCCACAGAGAGGGGTTCAATCATTCATGTGTTACAGTAAATAAAAATATTTTTAATTATGAAAAATACCTTGTTTTATGTAAAGCAACAATATCTCATATCAAAGCAAGCTGTTGGCCACATCTGAAAGTGTAATTTGTCTGCTAATGTGACAATTTGTTTTGAAAATGTTAAAAACATCTTGAATGCTGTAAAAGATAAAGTTGAAATTTCTGTTTTTCTCAGTCGCTTTGGTGCATTTATCACAACAGTATTAACATTTGCACAGCAGTTAGTGCATTTCTCAAAACA
>JAUMHI010000057.1:14761067-14778785 GCA_032359435.1 Enteromius unitaeniatus | reverse complement strand
TTTTGATTGACATGACATAAGCAAATGGAAATGTCAAAAAACAGCAGAGAAATGTATGAAAGCAACTGATACATGTTGAAAATCATTTGCAGTTTGTTCAGAGAAAGGAGAAATTGCTACTATGATGGTTGAACTAATAGTTATGAGAATTTTAATTCTGATCTGAGAAACGCACCAAAGCGGCTGAGAAAAACTGTATATTACAAAGTCCAAGGTAAAACACACATTTTCTGAAAAAAGAGAAAAGTTGGGAGATTGAATCAAAGCAGATCATTAGCCTAGTACATATAAGATACATAAATGCAGTTTATTTTGTCTTACAATGCACAAGCGCAATAATTTGGGTCCACCAGGAGAAATCCAACAAGTGGCATCTGCAAACAAATGATGCTGGACCTTTCACCATTTTGGAATGACTTGGATGATATTTAGTACATTTATAACATCGGGTTCCCAATCCAATGATAAATTTTATATTAAAAGCATATAGTGTGAATCTCAAGATTCCTCAGGATCAAATCCTACTAATACACAAGCGTGTTCATTCATGCCTCTTTATACACTTCTATACATTTTCAGTGCTTTATAAAAAGCTATTCATCATATGTTTGCACTGACTGAGAAAAGACATTACACACATGTCTGCTTGCCTGTGTTGTCCTTGTAGAGCATGATCATGATAAAAAACCTGTGCATAGACTATAAGCATTCCCATGGTGTCAGCGTTAAAGTGAGTAACACTTTGTAACCTTGATGTAAGCATTTTCCTAGGATCCAAGTGTTCAACACCTTTTCACGTTGTTTTACATTTCACGTTGTCCTCCGCAATAAATTAAAAAAAAAATTAACATTTATTTAGTATATAAGAAATATTTTCTCTTTTTCTTGTATCTACTAAATGGAACTATATGGGGTCAACAAGAACTTCAGGTTATATATTTACAGGTAAAATCTAGGTTTAAAAAAAAAAAGGTGTTTCAATGCTGCATTCAGGGAAAAAAAATGTTTTAACAAAGGTGGGAAGCCAACCTTTTTTCTCAGTTGACCCATTTGTTCTTGTCAATATTTCAACATACTTTTTGTCACATGACTCTACCAAACAAGATATGAACGTTCCAGAGTTCTGAGATCCTACCAGCTGCATGGAAGCACCTTGATGAATTCCCAGTTTTATCAGATGCTGAGGAGAATATAAAGCATGGGAGAGACCCATGGGAAGAGCAGCAGAACTATAAGAACTCGTCTCCAACATGCTCTGGATCATCAGCTGTTTTGCTTTGGTGGCCTCCACCCTGGGTGAGTTTTCAAAGTTTGCAATGAGGGTAGCAGTCAGTGCCAACCAGAAGATACTTCTTACTCTAAAACCTAATTTACAGCATTTATGTTATAATATATGCTCATCATGGCTGCATTTATTTTATAAAAAAAAATTATTGATTACATTTTTTTTATATTGTTAAATTATTTGTACATTACTATATATAAAGTTTCCTATGTGAATATATTTGTAAATGCAATTTATTCCTCTGAAACTAAGCTAATTTTACAGCATCGTTCCTCCAGTTTTCAGTGTCATATGATCCTTCAGAAATGTATTGCCAATGTTGAAAACAGCTGTGCTGCTTTTTTCAGGATTGTTTGATTAATAAAAGATGAAAAGAACAGCATTTCTTTGAAATAGAAAGGTTTATATACACTACTGTTTAAAAGTTTAGGGTCAGTACATTTTTATTCTTTCTTTTTTTGAAAGACATTTATAATTTTATTCAACAAGGATGGATTAAATTAATAATTTAATGATTTACATTGCTAGAAAACATTTATTTATAGATTTATATTTTGAATAAATTCTGTTCTTTTTAATTTGCTATTCATCAAAGAATTCTGAATAAAAAGGAAAAAAAAAACTGCCAGCACAACTGTTTCCAACATTGATAATTCTAAGAAAAAAATCTGCATATTATCATGATTTCTGAAAAATCGTATGACACTTAAGACGATAAGAGCTGATAAAAATTCAGCTTTGCATCACAGAAATAAATTTGATTTACATTAAAATAAAAACATAAATCATTATTTTTCGTTGTATTTTTTTTTTCTGAGGCTCAAAATATATTAGTATAATTAAATCAAAAAGTGATCAAGAAGTCATAATTGTATGTTTTTGCATGTACTTATATAGGTTGTGGAGTGCCTGCCATTAAGCCAGTGATTAGTGGCTACAGCAAAATTGTTAATGGAGAGAATGCAGTGTCTGGTTCCTGGCCCTGGCAGGTGTCTCTCCAGGTAATTTTTACTAGTTTTACTAAAAATACTTTTTAAGGTTCTTCATAATTTAATATGTACAAGTTGAGATGCATGGACAAATTTAGTATTTCAAACAATGTGTGAATCATACCCAAAGTTATATAATTTATATTTAATAATGCCTGAACCAGCAATCCAATGGCTTCCATTTCTGTGGAGGATCTCTGATCAATCAGTACTGGGTGGTCACTGCTGCCCACTGCGGTGTCAGGTAAGAACATCTGATTCAATTTTACTTCATTATTGTAACATACCCTGCCTGATTCTTTCCCATGGTTCTATTTTTAACTTTTCCTGTTTATTCCTCCAACCCTAGGGCTGGATATCACTATGTTATTCTTGGAGAGCATGACCGCGGCTCCAGCGCTGAGGCTGTTCAAGTCATGAGCATCGCCAAGGTATAAGCTTTGATCATATCAACATCATAACATCCCTTTATTTTGAGTCACTGTCTGCTGATAACAATGTGGTGGTTCTAATGATATTGCTGGCATTACCTCAAGAGCCACAGACTTCTGTCATTCTTCCTCGGTAAAAAATATTGCTTGCTTCACAGAAACAGCACACGCGATGGGATCTTATGAGTACTTGCGCAAACAGACTAACTATTGCGTCATGTCTTTGGATTTAAGTAATTATCGCTATACTGCGTGACAGATATCAAAAGTCTCTATGAAAAAAAAAAGTTTTTAGAAGACTTTAAAGGACGTTATGTCTATATGTTTGAGCTCACTTATATGTTGGGTTTATTAGATTTATATAGCAATTAAAGTACCATTCAAAAGTCTGGGGTCAGTAAAATGAATATTTTTATTCAGCAGCTGATTAAAAATTACAGTAAAGTTATTTACAATGTTACTAAATATTTCTATTCATCATAGAACCACGTTTTCACAGAAATCCTAAGTAGCACAACTATTTTCAACTGTAGATAATAATAAGAAATGTTACTTGAGCAGCAAACCAGCCTTTTAGAATGATTTCTGAAGAATCATGTGACTAAAAATCATGTGAATCATGTAACTTTTAAAAGACACCTCTTACAATTTTCTTTCCACTGTAGGCCATCACCCACCCTTACTACAATGGTAATACCTTCAACAATGATGTCACCCTGCTCAAACTGGCCTCCCCAGCCCAGCAGACGTCCCGTATCTCTCCTGTGTGCCTGGCTTCCTCCTCCTCCAGCATCCCCTCCGGCACTCGTTGTGTCACCACTGGATGGGGCAAAACTGGATCCACCTGTACATTTATCATCATTATCCACAACACTTAAAACATTTAAATGACTTCTAAAATGACCAAAAGTGGTTTAATTTTCTTCTATTTGCTCTGTTTGTACAGCAAGTCCTCGTATCCTGCAGCAGACCGCACTGCCCCTTCTGAGTCCTGCTCAGTGCAAGCAATACTGGGGTCAGAACAGAATCACAGATGCCATGATATGCGCTGGAGCCTCCGGTGTCTCCTCTTGCCAGGTATATGAAGACAGATATCAAGATATCTTAAAGCAGGGGTGTGCAAACTGGAGGGCTGGTGTCCTGTTTAGTTCCAACCCTAATTAAACACACCTGAAGCAGCTAATCAAGCTCATATAGGTATGTTAGAAAATTCCATGCAGGTGTGTTGAGGCAAGTTGGAGCCAAACTCTGCTGGACACCGGCCCTCCAGGACCAAGTTTGGACAGCCCTGCCTTAAAGCAGTGGTCTCAAACTCAATTCCTGGAGGGTCACAGTTCTGTTTAGCTCCAACCAGTTACAAATCAACACCTCTATGGATGTTTCTAGTAATCTTGAAGAGCTTGATTATCTGGATCAGGTGTGTTTGATTAGGGTTGGAGCTAAACTGTGCAAAGCTGTTGTCCTCCGGGAATTGAGATTGCGATTGTTCAATTGAATTGAGATTGTTGTCATTAATCACTTACCCCCATGTCGTTCCAAACCTGTAAAAGCTTTGTTCATCTTGGGAACAAGATATTTTGGAGTGCATTAGTCCTAATGTGTCTATGGGTTTGTCTGTGAACTACAGGGTGATTCTGGTGGTCCTCTGGTGTGTGAGAGCGCTGGTGTTTGGTATCAGGTGGGCATCGTGTCCTGGGGCACCAACGACTGCAATGTTCGTACCCCAGCTGTCTACGCCCGCGTGTCTTATCTTCGCCAATGGATTGACCAGACTGTCGCCTCCAACTAAAGATCTGATTCTCTGAACATAATGCCAATAAAAATACTAAAAAAACACATATTATGAAGTTGTTTCTTGACTCAAGCAATTAAAACTTTAAATTTAAAGATGATATGTATGATTTCATGTTAAAAGATATTAATGTGGTAATGATGATGTAAAAATATCTCCAGGAACCTGAATGACCAAAACAGAAAGTGTTTCTAACAGACAGGGTAATAAACAACAAAAACTGCCATTGAGTAAATAAAAGGAAAATGCATGCAGTCATTAACAAAATATAATACACTTGAAAAGTTTGATAATATTGTAAAATAACGGTTTGCTATTTTAATGCATTTTAAAATACAATTACTCCTGTTTAGCATCATTACACACGGCCCTTCAGAAATCATTCTGAAATCATTGCTGCTCAAGAAACATTTCTTATCATTATAAGTCATGAACAGTTGTGCTGCTTCATATTTTCATGGATTTCAATCAGTAGGCCATGATGGTGGTTCCAGTACTGTCTGATTTGCAGATTTATTAATGTATCTGTCCTAATGTAATGAATGAGACAGGGGTGTGCGGATTCATATGCGGCCTACTTTAATCGTGGTTGGCAGGCAGGGTCAAAACAACTGTAAACAGAACAATGGAGACAGAGCAAAATCAAAGTCAAGTTACACGGGCAGAGGATCAGGGCAGGCGGCAAACACAATAAACAGTCCAAGTCAAACATGGAAAAACTAACACGGGAAAGTACGCTCAGAGATGACAGCAAATGTCGATGAAACACTTCTTGATCTCTTGGCTGGTGAGCTGAGCTTTTATACAGGCACTAATGAGTTAAGAGGGCGTGAATGAAGCAATAGCTGTGACGAGTGGTGCATTATGGGTAATTAAGTCCGGTAAACAACTGAGAGTTCAGAGTGAAAAAGAGTGGTAGGAGTGCCCTCTGATGGGGCTTGACGGTACTTCCGGCTGGTATTGTTACACCTAAAGTGATCATCACAAATAGTTGTTCTTTACCTTAGGAGTCAATGCCTGGCAATTGTATTTCTGTTGTTATGTGATGTCTTAAGTTCTGAGACCACAGAGCTATGCAGAAAACAAATGTCCACCAAAAAAACAGTAACAAATATATATATATATATATATATATATTTTTTTTTTTTTTTTTTTTTCATAGTTTCCCTTTTGATGAAGTTTATTCATGCTGTTCATAGACAGCGAGATGCATCATGCCCGGTTTGATGTTTGTTGTTGCCAGAAAAAAACAATGCAATTTCATGCAATTGCAGTCAGGCCATATGCTGCGCTCAATTTCTCTTGCAAAGTTTGTTCAAGTGTAGTATTAGTATATTCCAAAACTAGCAGTGTACTTTTAGTCTACTGTTAATGTAATTTTCAGTAATGGGCTCTATGTACTTCTCAGAAATAAAATAAAATTTAAATGTTATAAATGTTATATGGTGCATTAGCCCTGTGAAGAAACCAAACCAAGAGATGCTTCATATGTACTGTAATCTAACACAATCTTCAGACAACAATATTGCATTATGGAACAAAATGTTGACCAAATAAGTAGTAATAATTACTTAGCTTTGGGGTGTTAATTGACCATCTATATTTAAATTTTCATTCAGAATCCAAATATTTTTTTCAGATTTTGGTTCAAAATGTTGCTTATTTATTCTTTTTTTTTATGAAACTGAAGTGTTTAAAAAAGAACACATGTTAAGCAGATACCATCTTGAGGTTTTACAGAGAATGTAAAAAAAACAAACAAACATTAGATTCACCCACCAACATGTGATCCAAATCATTACAAAAGATTGTCTTCCAAAATCAGCTCTAGTGGCGCGGATGGTAAAGTACCCTACTTTTTAAAATCTTTTTAAATCATGTCGGAAAGGCATGTATTTCCAATAAAAAAATAAAGGAAATAATCTTGAGGGTTGAGGGTTACTTAAAGTATCTAGAACAAGCGAATCCTTGCGCAGTGCTTTATTTAAAGACATGGTCAACAAACAAACAGGACTGCAAAAAGCAAACAAGTCTGACACTGTCCGTAAACATCCTAAATATATATATATATTTAACAAAATTAAATGTAACTTAGAGAGCTAAGTTCCAAAGATGTCAAAAATTACCAGCAGATGGAGGCGCCTCATCTGCTATATATTGACTTCACTGACTTCATTGAATTCCATAGAATTTGTGTATCCCATACAGCAACCAGTGTCGGCCCAGACCTACCAGATCTGGCAAAAAAAGTTCAGTTAATCAAATGTGCCACAAAATGTATTATTGCATGTTGTTTAGCTCAAGAACTAATTCTCATTCCACTTTTATCTCTATTCTGTATAGTGTGCACCAGTTTGGAAAATGATAATTTAACCAGCGTCTCCGTGACACAGGCGAACGAGGGCTTTTCAAGCATCCAGATCTTCACTATATGCATTTACCTGATCATCTTTGTCTTAGGCTTTATTGGAAATGGGCTTGTCATATTTGTGACTGGCTACAAAATGAAGACGACAGTCAACTACATTTGGTTTCTCAGTTTGGCGATCGCAGACTTCTTTTTCTCCTTCACCCCTGTCATACGTATTGCCTTGATCTTTGGGAAGCCAGTGGGCTACGTTTTGTCCAAGCTTCTCTCTTTCATGACAGAGCTAAATATGTTTGCTAGTATTTTTTTTCTAATGGCTATCAGTCTGGACCGATGCCTGTGCACATGGGTGATTGTGTGGGCAAAGAATAAACTAACTCTACTCAGCGCCAGAATAATTTGCATGTTTATGTGGATTTTATCCATCGCCTGTAGCATTCCATTTGTCATCAATTTCTGTACCAAGTATCTAGACTTACAGTCTCTTTTCACATACAGATTTATGGTGGGCTTTCTTATACCCTTCCTGGTCATTGCATCTTCTTATATAGCTATTGGGTCAAACGTCTCACAAAGTGGAAGCATCTCAGGTCCTCCCATCTTATCATATCTCTGGTTCTGGTCTTTTTCGTATGCTGGTTCCCTTACCATATTCACAAACTGTGTTTTATTTCATTAAATGCAGTGGACAATACACAGAATGTCAGTGTTCGAGAAGTAATATTTAAAACAACACCTTTTGTGGTTTGCCTGGCTTTTCTAAACAGCTGTCTGAACCCCATTCTCTATGTGTTCATGTGTGATGAGTATAAGAAGAAGCTCAAACAGTCTCTGTTGTTGGTGCTGGAAATAGCTTTTGCTGAAGATTTTCTGGATCACAAAGATGACAAAAGACCCCAATGCTTCCTTGACCAGCCTTGACCAAAAACGAGAAAACAATACTTAAATAATCTCTAAGTAGCTAATGTGGCTTGTTGTCTTATTGATCAATTATTGAATTGCATGTTGCAAATAAAAGATTGTCAAATGAGTATGTACAGACTTGTAATCAATGAAGTCAGGATTAATTGGTGGAATTTCAGATTGCAGAAATAGAACTTAACATTGCATATAATAACTCAATAAAAATTGATTTCTGTAGAAGCATATTACTCTTTCTGCACCTTGCCATCATCACTCTCTCATAAGTAAAGGGGAATTTATCATCAGTGGTTCACTGTTAACTGAAAAAATGAATTGAGGTTGTATGGGCTTCAACACAGACTAAAGAAATTAATGAGTCTAGTTTGTGTATTTCACTAGTTCCCACTTCCTCTGCGATAAAATAGCTTGTTTGGCAGGCTTTCCGGGGAACAGGCAGGGAGCCCGGTGACCTCCAAGCCCTAGGAGGTTGAACCCCCTAGGAGGCTAGGGTTAACAGATGCTCAGAGCCCAGCCTGGTCCCCGTGTGTCCGCCAGAGGAAGTGGAGAATCTGGAAAAAAGGGACCCTTCGCGAGGGTCAGCCTCGGCTCGGGTGGCGGAAGGGGAGGCAGAGGAAGACAAAAACGCAGATGCTAAGGAAGGCAAATGAGCGATATTTAAGGCAGAGGAGAGGAGATTCGCGGGGTAATCAATAATGAATGAATGAGATTGGTAGCAGCTGTGATCGTTCGTGCATGGTTCCCCTGAAATTCGATTAATTGCTTAATCGTCATTTTATGTGCCTGCTGAAAGAATATTATTTTATATTCTCAGAAACTGGGTGAAAATGTCAGTTAGAAAGATTCCAGAAATGATTTCTCATATAAATGTGTGTTTTTTGAAGGTCACCACAACAAAATGAAAAAATGTAAAGGTCAAGATGATATTAAAGTGTACATTTTAAGCTTTAATTCAAGGGATTGAACAAAAATATAACATAAAAGGCTTTGTAACCATTTTTATTCAAAGTCCTCCCATTTTTAGTGCCACAAATGTAATTGGACAAATAAGTATATAAAATGTTAGATTTTATTATTTTGTTGAAATAATAGGTCACCCAAAAAAATATATTTTTTGTCATAATTTAATCAACCTCAAGTAGTCCCAAATCTGCATTAATTACTTTTCTCCGCCAAACACAAAGGAAAATATTTTGAGAAAAGTTTGTAACCAGGCTGTTTTGGTCACTATTGACTTCCATAGAAGAAGAAAAAAAAATACTATGGGAGTCAATGGTGACCCAAGATGGCGAGAACTTAAAATTACACAAACAGATTTCTGTAGAAGCTTTTTTTTTACGCCATCCCTCCATCACACTTATATAAGTAAAGAACAATTTTTCCTTAGCTTATCGTCAACTGAAAAGAGAACATGCTAAGAGGTTTCATGGTCTTCAACAAAAAATAAAGGAAATTGGTAAGAGTCTAATTTCTGTATTTTATACATAATTGGTGTCTGCTGATTATTTTACATTCTCTGTAATATGGTGAAAATGTCGATTTAGAAAGATTTCAGAAATAGTTCATATAAAGGTGTGTCCTTAACTGCAGTAGTTGGTTTCAGCTTTTGTATTTGTCTTTGGTTTTGTTTTAAAAGGATGCTTTATTTATTTATTTTTACTTATTTGTTGGCTTGATTATTTATTGCTTGAATTTGTTTAATTTATTCATTGCCCTTTGTAGTCTTTTTACTTATATCAAATTTCTTTTATTTTCATTTATTTTCCATTAATTTGAATTGATGGGTGTATGTCCCTTATTTAACACAGCTGATTCAGATCATCAGCTCATTAGGGGAGAGATCCACGAACTGAACTGAGTGTGCCAGATAAGAAACACATCCCAAATGTGCAGAGCAGGACTGGAATTGGTAACCACTGATCTACACAAAATCAAATCTTCATACAAAGTTTAATATGAACAACAAAATGTAGTTAAATATCACTTGAGAACAGAATTTTATTTTTCTAAATGTCGTCATATTTTTAGTTTTATAAGTTGCAAAAATACTGAAAATATTATTTAAATGTATGTACCTACAAGAAATCCATTTTTATTTCATAAATGTTTAAAATTCCATTACAGAATGCTATTGTAATCTGATCTTTCTTTAAAATGCTCACTTTCAGAAGAAAATGGTAGGATTTTTTGTAAAGATAAAAATAAAATTAAGAAAAAAAGAAAGAGTTAATAGAGTTAATAAAAGAGCCATACTCAAATGTGTTAAATGTGAAATGTACAATACAAAACTTCATATTCCAGAGACACTGGAACACTACTTGTATTTTCTCTTGTTTTTGTGTTGCAGTCACTCCTTTTGGAACACATAATGCAAATAGATTAACAAGAGGCAATTCCACCGTGCAGACCGAGGGCATTGATTTCTTCCAAATACCCATTTACTTGGCCATCCTTGTTGTGGGTCTCTTTGGAAAGGAACTTGTCATATTTGTGACTGGCTACAAAATGAAGACGACGGTCAACTCCATTTGGTTCCTCAATTTGACAATTGCAGACTTCATCTTCTCCTCAGTTCCGATCAACCACTTCATGATTTATCTAAACATGTATGCTAGCATTTTTCTGCTGACAACTATCAGTCTGGACCGATGTCTGTGCACATGGTTGATTGTGTGGGCTCAGAATCATCTAACCCTGTTCAAAGCTAGAATGATGACGAGTCACCTGTTAGGAAACATACTTCTCTTTGCATTCAGAAATGAATTGGTGGAATTTCAGATTGCAGAAATAGAACTTAACATTGCACATTTTTCTCTTTTTTTCTCCTTCCCACCATCACTTTTATAATGGTGTGAAGTCGTGAGAGGTTTGACGGCAGGTTGTAAGATGGCTGGGGAGAGGTTTAGATATTTTTGGCTCAGTGGGTGATGTTGAGTTCCTGTTTGAACAGAGCTAAAAACTGACAGCTGATGGTCAGCTGCAAAAGAGTTAGTGGAAGGTGGTGGTTATAAGTGGTTTCAGAAACTTGAGGGCAGTGCAACTGCAATCAGTATTATTGGGATCAGTTTACTTGAAGAAGTATGCATAAGATTGACATGACACCTTCATAATTATGGCATGACATACATGGTTTAATGCATGTTTATGACAAATGTAATTGTGTCATTCACTCAGTTATGCAGTGCCGGCCCGAAGGGTTGTGGGGCCCTAGGCGAGATTAAAAAATTGGGCCCACTGGTGTAAAAACAGTGAGAAGAAAGCACAAAAAAAGATATATATGCTGCTGAATAAACACAGAGAAAGCACAATCTGAGTGGGTAGCACAAAACATAAAAACTTTGACAACAGTTATGGATATACAACTTATGAAACATATCAAGCTTAAAATTCATATATGTACTCCATATACTACTTATAATGAGCTGTCATTAGTCCTGTCCTCCCTCATGATGGGGCTTAACTACCTCACATCAAATAAATGTCACTCCCTGATATTTTTGTGATGTAAATGTCCTAATCTATTAAAACATTTATAACCGATTATTTTACACAATTCCCTTAATTTGTTTTTACCAGGGTTTACCTATAGTAATCATGTTTTGTGATAGTATAATCATGGTTAATTTTTGTAAGTAATATTTTCATATTTTATATACTTTTATATATTTTACGGCTTGTTCTTGTGAAAATTATTAGGCTAAAGGCTAACACACCACATAATGATGTGCATTTTAAGGCACTTCAGTGGATATTTAATGTTACCTATGTTTTGTCAACGTTAAAATTCTTTTTAATATATCAATAAAAAGTGTGACAGACTTTTACTGTAGTCTTTATCATTTTATTAAATTAATCAAAATAAAAAGACAAAGTTTACTTTCAGAAGCCGTCACATTTAGACTTGTACTAAATGATATCTTGCCTGAAAACTGTTAACAAAAAAGTGTTGGGAAACCAAACCTCTGGCCATTTCGTTGGGTCGTATTTGGTCAGTCACAGATACCATACGGACAGTCCGACCCAATATGACTCAGTTTGTGACATACCGTGTTCCGTTGAATGGCAGAAATTATTTTATGTACACTGCTCTGGGTCAACACGATGCTTTTCCAACAGCTATGATGCGATATCAACCAAGTCAATTGCTGCAGGTGTTATGCTTAACAGAGTGTGGTGCTTTGGCTGCTGTGTATGTTTCTAATATTTTTCCGCTTTTATTTATAATGTTGTTTTTGTAATGATCATTTTCAGCTATTTGTCATGTATGAATTATACAGAGCTATTCTTTTAGTAAAATATGGTGGGATATTTTTCTTACAGTCGTTGTGAATTGTATCTAGTTGATTGGTTTCTAGGGTCAGGCCGTGATTCTCAGCCACGTCCGGCCCCGGTTCATTTCTTCCCCGAGGTGCATGAGAAGCTGACGAAGTCGTGGAAGGCTCCTTTCACAGCCAGAAGCCACTCGTCATCCTTCTCCGTCCTCACCACTCTTGACAAAGGAGCGGCCAAGGGTTTTGAGAGCAGCCGTGTGGCACTTGTGCCCGCAGAGCGATGCCACCTGGAGGGTTTGCCCTTGTCTCCCGCCTGGTCCCTGTAGAGCCACGGCAGCTCTCGCTGCCAACGCCTACAGTGCGGCTGGGCAGGCCGCCACCACGCTCCACGCTATGGCTGTCTTGCAGGTCCACCAAGCCAAGGCGTTAAAGGAGCTAGTCAAGGGTGAGTCCGACCTGGGGTTGATGCAGGAGCTGCGTTCGGCAACCGACCTCGCCCTCCGGGCGACGAAGGTCACGGCACGGCGATGTCTGTACTTGTGGTTCAAGAGCGCTATTTATGGCTTAGCCTGGCTGAGATGAAGGACACCGAGAATGTTCGCTTTCTCGATGCCCCAATCACTCAGGCTGGCCTATTCGGCGACACTGTGGAGAATTTTGCGCAGCAGTTCTCCGCAGTGCAGAGACAGACCGAGGCCATTCAGCACATCCTGCCCCGGCGTGACCCTCCATCTGCCACCCGTCCGCCACAGAGCCAGTGTTGGTCTTCTCGTCACCGAGGGTGCCCCCATACTGTGCCGGCAGCTCCGCCAAGTGCTGAGACTATGTCGAGGCCTGAGCGTAGAGCTCCGTGCAGAAGGGCGCCACTGTCCCTGTCCCCAGCTTGTGCTAAACCCTCCAAGAAGACGGCTAAGCGACCCAGAGACGGGCGGCCCAGAGAGGTGATGGAGTGTGTTCTGGGAAGCGGTGACCACACTGCTCCCTTCACCGGAGGAGGGCCAGGAGGAGAATCTTTGGGTTCCTTATGTTGCGTTCCGCCACAGGCCTCAGGGCCCAGGTGTCACCCACAGCACCTCTCATTGCCAGCGGCCAGGAAATCTTGGTTCAGGGACGAACTGCTTCCCACCAGACTTTTGGCCAGTCCCTCCGGGGACACGGGCAGTGGCACTGTGTCGAGACAGCACGGGCTTCCCTCTGCTCGACTCAGGTGCCCTGCTCAACGCTGCACACCTTCTGGCAGACTGGTGACTCCAATGGTCCCATTATCGATGAGACTGGAGGCATGGGCCGCGCTTTCCAGCCCGTCGAAGTGGCTCCTCCGGAGTGCCCCTGGGCCAGGTGTCTCGGCATTCTGTCGTCACGACAGATGCTTCCAGTGTGGGCTGGGGCGCTGTATGCAACGGGCAGGCAGCCTCTGGGCTCTGGACAGGGCCCCAGCTGCTTTGCCATATCAATTGCCTAGAACTGGTAGCAGTGCACTTGGCCCTGCAGCGGTTCCGGCTGCTACTGCAGCACCAGCACGTGTCCGGACAGACAACACTGCGACTGTGGTGTATATCAACCGGTAGGGGGGTATATGGTCACGTCACATGTACCAGTTCCCGTGCCGTTTCCTCCTATGGAGCCAGCACCGGTTCAAATCCCTGCTTATGCCTTGAAGTGCCGTCTGTTCACTGATTGCTGTTCTGTTCATGCGGAGAACCCCCGATCATGCACAAATAAAATGCATGTAAAATAAAAGAAATAAAAGAGGTCCTGTGGGGTTAAATGTTATTAGTACAGGTGACAAGCACTAGCAAACGTAAAAAAAAATAGAAAATAAAAATCAGTCTCTTTTTTACATATTTTGTGATTAAATAATTATGCGGGTTTATTTGGTGCCAAAGTACCAATTAAGCCCCTGCCAGACTTTTGACATTATTCAGAAAACACACTAAAGTAAATTTTTTTGTAGCTATACCACAAGTTTTCATTTTATTTGGCATACTATTATATGCACTATAATAAGATTGGTTTATTACACATTATATCACGTCATACATTTTGTGGTATATATGGAGAACTGCTTTTTTAAATAGGTCAAATGACTTGTAAATATTTGTGTGCAGTATTAAGTCATCTAAAATGTCAATTCCAAGTATATCAGGGCCAATGCTGAGTGGCTACTAAATTTGGAAAACCACTTGTTTTGAAAGTTAATGTCCTAATGTTAATGGCCTACTTATGCAGTTTATTCGTGTAGCTGATGCTTTTAACCAAAGTGAGTTACGTTTAAGTTTTTACCTCTAGATGGCGCCATCTTCACTGCTTTTAAACACTCAAAAACGTAATAAGATAAATTATATTATATAAAGGATGTGGCAAGTCAAATTTGCATTTCAGGCTCAAAGGATCAGTGTTAAACTGCAGAACTGCAGA
Source organism: Enteromius unitaeniatus (assembly GCA_032359435.1). Lineage (NCBI taxonomy): Eukaryota > Metazoa > Chordata > Actinopteri > Cypriniformes > Cyprinidae > Enteromius > Enteromius unitaeniatus. The sequence goes on along the minus strand of JAUMHI010000057.1, from coordinate 14,764,310 downwards.
TCTGCTCTCTCCTTTAATTTTTAATGGCTTTTGTCATGAGTATTTAATTTTTTTAATTTTCTTTTTTTCTTTTTTTATAAACAATCGTAATTTGGGTGAAATGCTGGGTCTCCAATGAAAGCTTTCCATTGAAATCTGATATCCAAAACAGATTTCTACAGAAGCATAGTTCCCCTGCTGCATCAGCACTCCACCCCACTCTGTCGTTCATTTTAGTAAAGGGGAAACAACCAGCAAGTGTTCACGCTAAGAAGTTGTGTGAAGTATTGAAAATACGCTTGAAGGAAGGACCGACAGAAAGAACTAAAAATGGGTAAGAATCTTTCTTTGTGCAATATTCCTGTTTGATACACTTTTTAAACCTATATTGTACCTAAACCAAATTCGTGTTTTACTGTGACAGATATGATGGTCCATGAAAAGAAACGACTTATGTGGTTTTTGGCTTTAATGTTGTTTTTAAATGGCATGCATTCCTCCACCCCTTTGGCTGGGCTTCATTATCTCAAATTCTTCTGAATGGATGATTTTATCAAGATTAAGAAACATGACCATTGGAGATGAAAGTTTAGGCTTTAATCCAACAGAAAAAAACCATCTCATCATCTGTCCCTGTTGTTGTTACCCAGTGTAAAACCCTATTTAAGGATGAAACAACGAAAAAAATATTGTGTATACATTTTTGTGACTTCAGTAAGATGCGTGCCATGTTAGTCAGTGGTGGTTAAAAAGCTGTGGTCAAGCAGGATGCAACTTTTTGCAACTCTATTAATGCAAACATTATTTGCTTAAATGCAAACTATCTGCAAGCAGTATTATGTTTGAACTACAATAAAATATTGCTCATGAGTTACAGCCTTACCTATTTAATACTGGCTAGTGTTTTGTGGTTTTACAGTTTTGCTGACAGTCTTTTTTAATTTAGCAGCCCTTTAGTCAGCAAAAAAGAAAAACTTATCTGAGTTAAAAGAACTCTCATTTATTCTTAGGGTTTAAGAAAAAGCCTACATTTTTGTTCAAATTATTTACAATATACTTATTATCTGTATTTTAAACGTAATACAAAGCATAGGACATGATGCCACCTGGTGTAAGAACGAGTAACTCCTTACACTCTCAGAAATAAAGGTTCAAAAGCTGCCACTGGGGTACAAATGGTACAATTTTGTACATATTAGATTCAAATATGTACACTTTAAATACTATTATGTACCTTTGAGGTACCAAAATGGACCCTTTATGTACAAACATGTACCTTTTGAAAAGGTAAAGCTTTTGTACCTTTATTTGTGAGAGTGTATTAATTTAATCCCTATAATTTTGATGATTAAATTTAGATTTTATTGTGAGCATGATTTACAATGACTGTGTTTTTCCAGTGAACTCACGACCAAGCCTTTGTGTGCCACAGGATAAAAAAAAATGAAATGAAAAAGGGAACTGTACAATCACACAATTCAGACTTTTTCCTTCACAATATTGAGAAAAAAATCAGAATTGTGAGAAAAACAAGTCCAAATTGTGAGACTGTCTGCTAGTATTTATTTGTTCTTTTTTGGTGGCGGAAATGAGCCTCCATGGTTAACTTCCATATGGTTCATGGTTTGAACTTGTAATCTACATCAGTTGAAACTGTGAACGAAATATTCTAGTTAACTCGATTTTCAATTGAAAACTCAAAGGAAAGAATCAGACATGTTAATTCTGTCATAAACCGTTGTCTTTCTCTTTTCTTTGTGTAGCTAACAACAGTGAGGATTTGACCAACTCAACGCAGACAGCCTTATCAGAAATAGAAATCTTCCAAATAGTCATATACTTTGTCGTCTTTGCTCTGGGTATTGTTGGAAACGGGCTCGTCATATATGTGACCGGCTACAAAATGAAGACGACCGTCAACTCCATTTGGTTTCTCAACTTGGCGATTGCAGACTTCATCTTCATCTTCATCATCATCTTCTACATTGTTCTTGCCTTTAATAGGGTTTGGCTCTTTGGTGACTTCATGTGCAAGTTTGCCTCCTACGTGACGGTTCTAAACATGTTTGCCAGCATCTTTTTGCTCACAGCTATCAGTCTGGATCGATGCATATCCACCTGGGTGATAGTTTGGGCTCAAAACAAACGAACTCTGGTCAAAGCCAGGATCATCTGTTCACTCACATGGGTTTTATCCATGGGCTGCAGCATACCGTTTGTTTTGTGCCGGTCAGGAGAGGGTAAAGAATGCAGCTATAAATGCGATACTTACACTGTAAAGTCTCTGTACATATACAGATTTATAGTGGGCTTTCTCATCCCCTTCCTGATCATTGCATCTTCATACATTGCTATCGGAGTGCGAGCCAAACGTCTCAAAAGAGGAAAGAAGCTTAAGCCTTTCCGGGTCATTATATCTGTGATCCTGGCCTTTTTCATATGCTGGTTTCCTTTTCATGTTCAACAGCTGACTTATATAGTTGCATATATAAATAAGTGGAATGAGGTTGCAACGGTAATGAATAAAATAGGGCCATTTGTTAACTGCCTGGTTCATCTCAACAGCTGTCTGAACCCCATTCTCTATGTGTTCATGTGCGAGGAGTTTAGGAAGAAGCTTAAACAGTCTCTGCTGCTGGTGCTGGAGACAGCTTTCGCAGAAGAACACCTGCCTTTTCGAACATCACGTCCTTCCACGTGTTCACATCTCTCAGAATCACAAAGTTTCAAGCAGGCAAATGAAACAACCAACTCGTCATGCGCCGGCAGCCAGGGCAACAGTACATGCTTTTAGAAAATGAGTCTCAGAGATATTGTCTTATGTTGAAGTGATCAGAAGAATCACTTTAACAGGCTTTCAACATCGCTGCCTTGATGCCTCCCACCTCACGCCTGAGGTTCAAAGCCAAGTTGTGTTAAAGAGTTTTAAACGTTGCAATTTATGTGCCATCAAACTAAAAATAATGACTTTTCACATGCCCCCATTTTTAATTGGCTGGGTAAACTGATAGCCCCGCCTCAAACTCACACCATTGGTCAGGTCAGTGTTGCTGCTTAGTTGCATTGAAAATGATTTGCATCGTTTATGCTTTTTGTGGAAAACATACTGATGATTTATTTTATACTTGTCTTTGTTTATTAAAGTGGTTTTGTGGAAATGATATTTTTTAAACATATTTTTTTGTATTATACAGGTCCTTTTCAAAAAATGTGCATATTGTGATAAAGTTAATTATTTTCTGTAATGTACTGATAAACATTAGA
>JAUMHI010000057.1:14740248-14759057 GCA_032359435.1 Enteromius unitaeniatus | reverse complement strand
CTCACTGCTGTGTGTGTGCACTTGGATGGGTTAAATGCAGAGCACAGATTCCTAGTATGGGAAACCATACCTGGCCACTTGTCACGTCATTTCATTCATTTCATTAAGAGAAATAAAAGAAGAAAAAATGTAATTAAGAATTAATTTGTTTAAAGAAACAAAGAAAGTAAGAGCAATTTACTCAGCACAGTTTATTTAAAAAGCAGATTAAATAAGGTATATATATATATATATATATATGTGTGTGTGTGTGTGTGTGTGATCATATTTTCTACAATTTTCTATACTTCTTCATAGCCATGACCCAAAATATCATGAAGTTCCTTTGGACAAACTTCAGAAAGCAGCACTTATCCAATTTCATTTCTAAATTTCCTGTCAATATAAGTCATCCTCTCTCACTCTCATATCTCTCACTTAAAAAGATATTTAACATAGAGATATGGACCAGATCAACACGCAGTTCAATTCAGAAAACCGGTAAGCCAATTGAACTTTTATTTATTCTTGTTTAAATGTTGAGCATTTCTTACAATATATCTTCTTATTCATTTCCATGTATTATTTATAGATTTTTTATTAATGTTTCTCTTAGTTTTATTAATTTCTTGCTTAGTTTTTTTACCCCCACATCTATTTCCTTGATACTTTCCAAATGAATGAAATTGATTTCTGCCTTCAACAGCCCCTAAAGGGGTCATCCAGGGCCACATGCACTTTTACAAGCTGTCTGGACTGAAATGTGTATTGAGAGTGTGTGTACAAAACCACCCTATAATGATAAAGATCCACTAATAGTTTTCTTTTAATTTAATAAAAATAAGTTGCCCCTTCTGAAATCAAGCCATTCTCAAATGCATGTCTGTCGCATCACACCGACAGAGGCCACTCCCACAATAGTTGACTGACAGCGGCGTGTCACACAGACTGAACTGTGTGAGCTGCCATCAGCAGTGTTGCAAATTTAGCGACTTTGTCTATGTGTCAATTGTCTATGTGTCTAATGTGTATTTGATTTCATCAGACAGCGGCTCGATTATAAATCAGGATTTTACATCTTGTAAGGTAGAGCTAGTTTAGTAGGCCTAATAATGGGCTACATTATTAGGTCAGTATTTCATATTCATTCCGTTTTTCTGACAACAGAAACCATTAGGCTAAATATATCAATGAAAACAGTTATTTGGGTGTATTAAAATACATTATGTGACCACAGAGAAGAAACATAATATGACACACTGACATAATGAATTTGCAAATTCACGTATGACACCATCTAGCGACATCTAGGGAGTTTTCAAGCTGGCTTTAGCTACTTTCTATTGAAAAAAGTTGGCAACACTGATCATCAGAACGAGATGCAGAGATAAGCAAGACTCCTAAGAGATTGAGGTGTTTAGTTGTTGAATGTATTAATGAACATAGCAGTAGTCATTTACCCCTGACTGAAGTGACTGAAGACTCGGAAGATTAACGTTACGTTTGGGTCTGATGAGAAACATATAGGGTTGCCTTGAAAAACAGAATCATCCCGTATTTAGAAATAAAAGTGTGTGTCCCGTATTGAGCTGAAGAGTATTACCATGAGTAGGGCGATAAAAATGAAAGAGTTTTGTTTTTTGTTAAGTCATATAAAGTTTTTTGTATTCATTTCAATCTTTTTTCGCTGAATTTCGGTTCATTTTTGTGAAGCGCTCCTGTTCAAGATATTGTCAGTGCACCCAAATAAATGCAGACCATTTACTGTTCTGAATGATATAATACTCTGAAGAATATAAAGACGTCCTCCATTTAGTTTCCACTGGAGGTGCTTTAACGTTTAAACGTTGTTAAATGCTTGAAATGTTTTTATTGCATTTTAGGCAAGTTGTGGCAAAGATTGCAGGTTTTGTAGTTCCTGTCACAGAATAAGCCATACAGAGGAAAAATGCTGGTCACCGTCTTTTCTGAAACATAGATCATAATTTTATAGGCCAGAGATCAGTGGTTTACATGTAACAAGTAATTTCTTAAATTATTTAAAGCCTACAGCAAAAAAAATAATTTCCATCACTAAAATAATCTGATGCTTCCAAAACAGGCCCAAAATCAGCTCTCACTGAGTTTTTTTTCTCTTTCTCTTATTTGTGTTTTTGTATGTTATTTTTAAGGTAATTAAATAAACCTGTGGCATCAATCAGAAAATCAATTGAACCTCAAGCCAAACGAATCAGAGTTGGCCACCTTTATTGACATAGTTCTGTCAGCACCATTATTGTCAAAATGATGACAACTAGGAGTTTGGAACTACAGGAACTACAGGTTGGTTTGGGTTGATGGTATGGTTCCGTTCTGGGTAAAAACTCCCTGCCCATCCATGTGACCCGTCATGAAGAGCAGGGAGAGCAGCAGTAATAACCCCCTAGAGTAAACACAAAAGTACAAAGCAGATATCATAAATGTATGTACTGTATAAGAGTAACAACATTTTTCAAGATTAAGTTTTGATTCAACAATGAATTTTAGAACGGCAAGTTTGGACTGTGGTGAAAGGAGGAGTTGGGGATGGAGAAGAGCAATTTGCTCCTTGTGTTGGTTTCCAGGCTGTGCTTGTTATTTATATGTAGTTACTGCAGGAGAAAATAACTGAAGTGCTGGTTGTCAAGCACTGTTGTATCAGTTCCTGCCTGGTTCATCTCAACAGCTGTCTGAACCCCATTCTCTATGTGTTCATGTGTGATGAGTATAAGATCTCAAACTATTTATTTCGCTGAGGATCATCTGCAAAAAGCAGATTGTCCCGGCCTGTCAATGTAAGCTCTCGTGGAATTTCACTGGAAGAAAGCGCCACAGAAGAAGAGGGGGTATAGCACTTAAGCTAAAGTTAAGTTTATCACTTCTGCCTCTGTGGCGACGTGACTTGGACTGCTTTCAAGATGGGGTCGGATGTGGCCCTTTTGTCTACTTTTGTCTCCTCGTCATTGGACACCACGTGTTCCCCATGATGGTGTAAATCCCTGCAATCTTCTTCAATCTTCATTCATGTTTTTTGACAATCAAATTCCCTGGTCAAGGATTTTATTAGTTTGGCTGACTCTTTTGATTTTACTCAAGTAGTAAATGGTGCAACTCACGAACAAAGGCATACTTGATGGTTTTTCTTCATCTAGCTCTATTTTGTATTGTGGAGTTCCCCAGGGCTCAATTTCGGCATCTGTTCTGATCTCATATACATTTCACGAGTTAGCCCTTTCTCATTAATTGAAATAAGTTTGATAGATTAGGATGAAAAAGATTTGGCGTGCTGTCCGGGAAGCGAGCCGGTAGAGCGGCAAGCCCTGAACCCTGGTGGGCCCCCGACTGCCCCCCGGATAAGTAAAATTGGCTAAACGGAGGAGTAGGGGAGGGGGAGGGATTGCAAAAGAGCAAGATGCTGAAGAGGAGACGGGTTTATTTATAGTTGGTAAGGTGGCTGTGATTGGGTGAATGTGACGAGGAGATTGATTAGGGAATGAGGAACAGCTGCGATCTAGCAGAAGGAGAATCCATTTGCAAACAAAACTTTAATCAAGAATATAACAAATTACTCAGAAAATCCAAGACACAGGAACATCCAAGAAACAATAAAGGGAGTATCGACGAGCATCAGACATCCTCAAACATTCATCTTTCAATGACCCACAAACACACCATTTAAATACACAGACAATCAAGCTATACTCCTCCATCTGAACTGACTTGGAGGTCTCCTGTTTCATCCTGATTATACTTCAGTCCTGGGATCTACAGCATGGAAACACTCCCTCCCGACTTTAACTTTTGTTTTCTGGCATGTCTGGAAGCCACTCCTTTGAGAAGGACTATGTCATGATATCAGTCCATGTTACTCTGTCTTGGTTTTTGTGGAATCTTATTTTGAAGTTTTTGTTCCCCATTGTTTCTGTCTACCTTCCCTTCCTTTGCCCACCTTGTTAGTTTCCTTGGTAATTGATTAGCCCCTCCCCCTTGTTAGCCTGTCTATTTAAAGTCCACTCAGTTTCTGATCAAACCATTGAGTGTTATTTAATCACTCGACAGTGCTATTTTTCCCATTTCTTAATCTAGTCCTGTTCTTCCCGTGTTTGATTCTTCCATGTTCTGGTCTCTGCCTGATATTTAGAGTATCACTCTGTCTTGCCCTTTTTGATTAAGTTTGCCATGGACTGACCCTTCCTCGTTTTTCTGACTTTTTCTGCTACAGACAACTTTTGAATTAATAACCATTGAGGTTAATTTGGTCATATTTGCATTTACGGCAGGCATTTAATAGATACTTACAGCATTTGGCCATACATGTTTCTAACTGGATGTGCAGTTCCACAATGTGGTGTATTAGAGTCAGATGCAAATACACATTACAAATGCAAAACGTTAGATGCTAGACAAATACTGAGTGTTGCAAGTTGGAAAAGGGTAGAGAACTATCATGACGAATTCATTAATGCAGTTTTATTGAATAAACACAGCTGTAAAATGTATTTGACTTTGTATTTAATGGAAAAAATAAAGACATAACAAAATCATTTAGTTCAACTCTCAATTCAAAATTTAGCTTTAATTATTTCACTCTTCTTGAAGGCTCCATGCCTGCACTTCCTTGTTTCACCGCCTTTGCAGATTTTCTTCAGGTGCACTCAGGTGATGTATATGAATTAACGTTCATACATTTCCTTAAGGATTTTTATGCTCTCGCTGTATCTTAGCTGGTTCTTACTGGAAGCCTCCTTCCACCTATAACATATAAAAAAATGCTAAACATATACTCGATTTCATTTGTAAATATCCCTCTCCCCCTGTACATGTAGTAGAAATTATAGAGTGATGAGAATACTTCTGTCTGATTTTCTTCCAGCGTTTGATGTGATTGAACATAAGAGGTGAGGTGCCTGCTGCAGCATCTACAGACTGAAAGACACAAAGGATGAGACAAATTCAGTGTGCAAACAGCTTTTTATAAATCATTAATAGGAATAGATAAGGAGTTAAGCAGTGGTCTTCAACAGAATCTTTATCCTCTGTCATTTAGCAGCTTGCTTAAAACACAGATCTCTAAGGATCTCTAAAGATGAGTGCTTCCTGTAGACTGGCTCACCTGGCTCTCTGTAGCTTTCTCTACAGGTGGAATTCTAACATTCACAGGTTCACCAGCTGAACCTACTGGACCGGAAACAGGTGGAGGAAGCCTGTAAATGTTCTGTCCTTTACCATTTAACATGTCAGTCATCTGAAATGACAAGAATCAAAGAGCAGTTTTTCCCAAATTGTAATGCTACTTCTGGCATAAATTACTCATAGAATTTTTTTAACAAGTGAAAGCCATTTCTCAGTGGTAAAACGAGCAAATTCAAAGGAAAAAGACTGATTTATCTCTCCACTGGGTAACTAAATTCAGATGGGAAAATGTAGCCAGATGTAGCAGCATTATTAACAGCAACAATTCATAACAGCTTTACTATTTAAAAAAAAGTTACTGGACAACATTTATATAATATTTTATACTACAGTGCCAAGACATGAGTTTTTCTTTTTTCTTTTGATTCAAGGTCAAACTACTAATAGAGAAAAATGAGGCGAGCCACCCACACACATAAATCTGGTACATTTTTTAAACCATGGTCTACAGTGCAGCATACACTGGAATAAACATTCAAATAAACAAATACGTAATGGTTCTTCACATAACTATGTTCCCATCAGGGTTCCCACCTTTCACTTTTTAAGTCATTTAAACTAATGAGAATTTAGTTACAAATTATTTTGTAGATTATTATTAATAAAATGAAATAAAAAAAAATGTAATTACTTTTTCTTTATAAAAAAAAAAAGCATATTCTAGATTCATCTGGTATTTCTAGGACTGTGGGAACATGGTGGGGTTACAAGGATTATGTAAACATAAGTTCATTCACCAACACTTCCACAATATCGTTTTTTTAGGTCATTATCTGTGGCAAATAGCAACATGACAGAGACTTGTATTTAACCTGGAACTCGTCAGGCTTCAAAAAATCCAAAAAGAAAAAAATCAACATTGGATTTTCAAGTGCAGTTCTACAGACTGCAAAAGAACTGTGTGATTCTGAGCTTAATGATCTGAAGTGAATGCTGGGTGTGACCTCTTCCTCCCCTGAGCTGTGAGGGGGGCTGGGCGCCGTTCTCTCTCTCATAGATGGGTTGTTTCTCATCCACGCCCGACAAATGGGATAGAGTGGTGTGGTGGTGCTGAACTGAGCCAAGTCCACACTGCGGTCAAATAACTTGATAATATAAGCATCTGTAGAGAAGACAAGATGTGGAACATGTAAGAAAACAGGAAATGGTTCTTAGTAGATCTTAGGTAGACTTAAATAATTCCTTCCATTTAAAACCTTGGCTTAAAATAAAACTTCCTCAACTACCACACGCTTGTTGACTAATATGAAAACCCTATGGTACCCTTACAACCCTAAGCCTAACAAAACTGCCTATACACACAGAATTCAAATTCTGCCCTGTTGCCATTCATTTCAAATTTACCCACACATTACATAATTCAACCTACACCTCATTGTTTGTTTCTTTTTTGGCCTTACTTTGTTTGTGCTGGTTGGGTTCTGCCAGACCATCATCCATCTCTTTACGCTTCTTCCTTCTGTGTTGTGGGAATCGTGAAGATGGTCTGCGAAAGGCGAAAAGGGTCTCTTATAGCAAACTCTACCAAACCGTTTAAGTATGAATATTGGCTGTTAATGTTAATGTTCATATTGTGATCATTTACAAAGCACACTTGGAGAGCCTTGAGAAGTGTACACACAGCTGGGTAGTAAGGCTAGCGGACATGTCTAATATTTATTATATACTTGGATAAATGTTGCATTACATCACTTCCTCAACAATGGAAGCTCTGCGGTAAATGGGTGCCGTCAAAACACATAATCACAATAACCCACATGACTCCAGTCCATCAGTTAATTGTCATACGAAATGAAAAGCTGTGTATTTATGATAAACAAATTCATCATTCAATTGTTATAACTATAAAGTGTCACTTCTGTCTATGATCCATTATAAATAAAGATAATCCACTACAATCCACCAATATAGTTGATTAGTGTTGATCTGTGCGTAGTTCCCACCTGACTTAATATTATGGGTAGAGGCTTTTGTAAAGTTAAAATTAGTTTATTTTAATAATGCAGCATTTAATGACACAAGTCATTAATTAATTAATGAGTCATGTCTATTACTTAACTAACTTGGACGGCACCCACTCACTGTAAGTGACATTATTTCATTTCTCCGAAATTTCTCCAAATTTGTTTTGATGGAGAAACAAACACGTCTTGGGTGGCCTGAGGGTGAGTAATTTCTCAGCATCTGTTTATTTGTGGGTAAACTATTTCTTTTAAAGTAAAAATCAGAAGACTCTGCTTGCCTTTTTCCTGCAGAAGAAGGGGACAGATCCCTGTAAAAGAGAAAGGAATAAATTATATTGCATTACATATGACTGTTAAATAAATCTTAACCATTTTACATCTTATTCACTTATGTGCATACTTGCTCAAAGAGTCTGCCACAATTTTCCCAGAATCCTCTTCATTCTGCTCTCTTTAGGAAAAGGAAGAAAGAGCACAAAGGATTATACAAAACAAACAGCTGCTCTCTACTTTATAACATTGACGTATAGCCAGTATTCCTTTCCTAATTTGTTACAATTCCAGACACTCTGAAGGGCTTCCTAGAAACAAATGAAAGCATTACTGTTGACTCGATTACTGATTTGATTTTGCTTAAAACAATAAGGAAAATATGAGAAACATTTCATTCCACAAACATAATTATAGGAGTGAACAAACTCAGACCATCAGAGTGGTAATTATTCAGAAAGCTGATATGTAAATGGATTTTATCCAGAAAGCTATTAATCAATACTAAATACTTTTCTGAGCTCAGTGGAAACCAGATCTATGTGATGTCTTTATTTTCATAGAATCCAGTTGTTCAGATTTCTTAATAATGCCCTGTTGTCCTAGATATTTGGTTCTCCGATTTTGTGGGGAAAAAAAAACACCAGATACCAAAAATTTATGCAGCTGGCAGACGTGGCTTTCTTGATTTTACGATAATATTGGTTACATTTAGTGACAATGTGTTAAAGTGAATCGCCGTGTCACTAACATCATATATAATGCATTAATTTGGTTCTGCCAGATTGTTATTTTTCATCTTTCACTTTTAGAGCCAATTTTTTACAGTGCGATATTACATTAAGACAAAAGTGGATCCATCACTAATGAGCTTTAAACGACATGAGGTCCAGTCTGAAGCTTTCAAAGCTCAAGGCAATTAATGCACTAACCTCTCGCTGTCACTCCTCTCAACCAAACCTTGCAATACTGCATCAAGGCGGTTTCGAGCCCCCGCATCTGCAAAAGAACATTATTTTCAATCACACAAAACACTTCAAACACAAAAAACATAAAAAGAAGCTTACGTTTGCAACCTCACCTGTTTTCTCAGTCTTGATTTTACAGTGAAGCATTGTACCTCCTGGTTTATTTCCTGTAATTTTATTTAGATGAGGATTTAGTGATTTGTTCATTACTTTATGACTAACATAAAAGAAAAAGGTTACATAAAATTAACGTAAGATTAAGTTAATTTGCTGCAGTCTTTATAAGAACACATTTATACCTGTGTGTACACATTTACATTTAGCAGACACTTTTATCCAAAGTGACTTACGAATGAAGACAATGGAAGCAACCCTAATCGACAAAGTAGCCATAATATGCAAGTGTTAGTCAGTTAGACTAACGCAGCACACATATAAGGTTTTTCCATTATATAATAAATAAAAAGAAAACAGACAGAATAGAAAAAGAATTGAGCAAGCTTGTGTTAGAGCTCTTTTAACTGTATAGTAAATCAAAATTCATTCAGTCATTCCATCAGGAGGAAACATTTAATGTAAAAACCTGTGGAAATGATTTTGTGCCTCTGCTTACTTGCAGAATTCAGGGCTCTGCACAAATAGAAATAGCCTGAAGTAATTTAGGTAAAGGGCTGCAGAGCCCAAGTTGGTTTTGTAGGCAAAAATTAATATATTTTGAAATGAATGCAAACTGATATGCATTAGTTTCGGCTCCTTTATTAAGCAATCTTGCAGCAGCTTTCTGGATTAACACACACAAAGAAATGTGAGTAAATTAAATGTCATATTATGCTAAAAGTCTGACAACTTGACACACAGGGAGTGTGAAAAACAATTAACAAATGGCATTATTGTTTTGCTAATCAGCTAACTGTTAGTGATATAAACAGCTGACGTTAGCTAGCTAGAAACCACTTACTCTCGTATCTTACACTTAACGGTATTTAAACTCTTCCCCGACTTCAAAACTCCCTTATCTACACCATAACACCATTTGGGAGCATTAAAACACTAAATAAATACAAAACAGCAGGATATTCACCTTCCAATCCTTCCCTGAGAAACTGCCGACGAGCCGCTTCTGTCACAATCCGACATTCCTCTTCCGCGCGCAATGAGATTCCTGGATCGTAATTGGTTGTAGCAAATGATAGAGCAATGCTCCTATTGGTTCAAATTGCTGTCGATCACAAAATTCGAAACTCTATTGGCTGGTCAGCTGTCTTCGAGAACAATGTAAACAACAGTTCTCGGACTACTTATCCCAGGATGCAACACGGTCACACATTTTGAAAAGTAAGCCGAGATGGGATTTTTTTTAGCAACATCAAATTATGTAATGCATTTGTATTAATCGTATGGTTATTTTTGTATCGTGCGTGTTTTTTGGAAGATTAGATTGCGTATAGGTTTATAAATGATAAGCTAAAAAACGTTTAATCCTATGGTAACGTAGTCACGCGACGGTTAAGCTAAATTACATTCAGGCAACACAGAAAAACTCATTCGGAACGTAATGTAGTTTCAACAAACTGTTGTGTCTTTATTTAGAAATTCATGGATCCTACAGTATGACCAACTCCACTTGCGTCCTTTAGTTTTATTAAGCAGTACATGTTTGCAAGAACGCTATGAGATCAAGGTGGGTAGGATGTCAGATTCTGTCACGTTAAACTTGTTTAACTTTACATGTTGTTTACACTTAATCCGTTTTCTTAGCGGCGCAGCAGTTTTCACAAAACAGAATCCATTTCCTCCGGATCCCCCTTTGCCCAGGAGCCACTACAGTCCATCCAGCTCCAGAAAAATCCCAAAGCAACAAAAAAGACTGGTGAGAGAACTGCTTTTGCATTCACTTTACACTGTGCTTCAAATTATTAGGCAAGTTGAAATTCTGGTCATATTTTTCGATCCAAACCACATCAATCTTAATAAGTACTACTGATTTGGTGTTTAATCGTATATAATTATTCGGCAAGGCTGAAAGTCAAATATTCAGGTGTGCCAGATTATTATGCTGTTTTTCTTTTTCCAGATAAAATGAGCTAAGAAAGAGATTGAGCTTAGATTAAAGGTTAAAAAATATTAAATGCCCATGAGAAGGATGCAATACTAATTAGTATTTGAAACACAGTGTATCTTAACGAATGCATTTTTTTTTCAATAAAAGTACAAAGTATTACTGCCTGAAACATTTGTTATTTCAAAGTGCTTTTATTCTTTATGGTATGCACTGTGCATTATTTAATAAATAGTAAACTAGTTTCTAATCTAGTTCTTATCGGAACTGCATTAACAAATTATTGGTATCTCAGTGCAGTGAGTTTTAAATTTAAACCTATTGTGATCTTTTTTTTTTTCTTCTTTTTTTTGGGTTGCATAATTCAGGCCTTGAGTCCTGTTCGGTTTACTGAGCCACCCAGTCCTTCAGATCCAACTACTCGCATATCACCTTTGATGACGGCGGACCGGGTTTTCCATGAAAGATCCCGCAGTGTCCTGCTTTGTCCTTCTACTGAATGCCAGCTGAGCTACTCCGAGTCTTGGCCTTCTACAGACCTTAGTTGCTCCACAGGCTCTGAAGCTCAGGCGCAAGCTATGAGAAATATGGTTGCACCAACAATAATTGAGGAAAAGGAACCCTCAGTACTTGCAAAGTAAGGGAAATAATTTTTCTCTAATAGCAATAAATAAACCTTTGATTTAATAGCAGATTCCCTTGAACAATTGTATGATGTTCAACTATTGACTATACGAGGAGTTTTAAATTATTGTTTAAGTGAAACATCACGATGGACTTATTAACGGCATAGATTTGCCGCCATAGATTAAGTGTATTTTTCGCGAGCTTGGTGATTCTGCTGCGGCAGGGCGGAGCATCGCGATGCCGGCTCATCGGTAATGGACGACGGTATCGTCTATCGACCCAACCCTAATGTGAACATAAACTTTCTGCAAAGTTGTGACGCCAACAGTGCTTGATAAATGCTCATATTCGCCTTAACAAGTCGCCAGCAATTTGAATCTTTACGGATCCACGTCACTACGTAACATATTTGCATAATGTCCGCCCACATTTTACATCACAGACAACTTGCTCCACCCACAAACAGTACAATTTCCATGTGGATTACACGTGCTGTCATTCAGTTATGGCAATGGGTGTTTCATTTTCCAACACACGCTGTAGCTGTATCATAAAGGACTGCGCCATCTGACCAATCACAGCAGTGAGGGCTCGCAGAGAGGCGGGGTTTAGAAAGACTGATTCTTCAAACTGCTTCACACGAGTCGCTTACGAATCATTTAGAAATTGGGTAAAATTACATCTATTTTGGGGAAAAACTAAAGTGTTTTTTGACCTTGCATACATGTAAACCTGTTTTAAGAGACTCATGAAGCAATATTAGCAACCTTTAAAATGGCATAATAGGGGCACTTTAATGTATTTTAATAAGTAAAGATCTTGGTGATGGTAAGTCTTGAAGTGGTCTTTGTTGTCTAAAATGGATTAATTTTACTCACAATTCATTTAAAATATAAACAGTATCTTTCTTTATTTTGAAAGAAAAGCTGAAGTGGTGTTGCCTCATTATTCTTAGAAGAGCATATCCGTGTTTAATGCAAGTGTGATGTTTAGCTCGAAAAAGAAATGCTGTCGCTTGTTAATTATACAACATCTTTTTGCAATTAAATGCTTCAAGGTACATTGAGCGCTTCCGTT
Source organism: Enteromius unitaeniatus (assembly GCA_032359435.1). Lineage (NCBI taxonomy): Eukaryota > Metazoa > Chordata > Actinopteri > Cypriniformes > Cyprinidae > Enteromius > Enteromius unitaeniatus. The sequence goes on along the minus strand of JAUMHI010000057.1, from coordinate 14,746,902 downwards.
TCGGAAAGCCACAGAGTCGAGAAGAAAGACGCCTTCAGGAAGCCAATACAGAAGATGACCAGCCGTTTTGGTGGATGTCCACATCCCCTCCGTCCAGTTCTACACCAACACAGCAATCAGAGAAACATATCAGAGGTGTGCTTTAAAGAATACATCTTTCATTAATAATATTTTTTCGGTTGGTCGATAATGGAAGTTATTTCAGTCCAGAAATCACACTTACTCATGCATTTCCTGCTTATAGCACCACTTGACCTCATGAACAATGAGCACCCAGCCTGCACCCAGAGCCCAATCTCAAAGCCACTGCATGATGAAACCACGATATCTCCTGCTAGACACATGCTTGACCTTAGTATGCTGGTGAGTTTTGTAATAAAATGTAACAAATGATTTGCCTAGAACAGCTGAAGTCATTTTGACCATAATAATGCAGGCTATATATTGTATAAATGCTGTTATATGGCTGTAGGTATATTAAATGTAGCTGAAGGCATAGTATATGTTCACATGTTGCCAGATGCTGTAATGTAGCATCGTGGATGACTGTCGCCGTCTAGTGGTGGTGGTTGCTGTAAAATCTTCCTCCATGAGATTCTTTATTTAGAGCAGGGATATATATATATATATATATATACACACTACCTTTCTAAAAGTTTAGTAAGGTTTTTTTCTTTAGCGCTAAATCAACATATAATAATCTCTGAAGAATCATGTGACACTGAAGCAATAGCTACTGAAATCTCAGTAGAAATAATAATAATAATAAATAATTTGTTCATTTTGGGGTGAACTATCCCTTTAAAGGAAGAACTTACTCAAGTATTATCAGATCACTGTTAGAAAGTGGTGTCTGTTGAGCATCAAATGTTATGTATTTATATATTTCCCACAACAGAGAGTTGTTATGCAACTCTTGGCTTAGATTGCCTGTTTTGAAATGTAGGATGCCGTTTATGGTTCTCTCCTCAGGATGATTTAATGTGCCTGATGGAAAATATCTCAGGCTGTCCTTAAACGTCAGTGCCCGGTCATAGTGACCGTTATTGCTAGTGACAGTGTTATTGTTGTCAATAATCACATGGATGTCCACCACAAATTTCCTTTCTAGACATTATCTGAATCGTCCCATTGTGCTCAGGAAGAACCGGAGATACTGCAGCTACAAGAGCGAGCCAGCCGTTTACTGCAGAGGAGGTGAGGCATGGTGGAAACGCACACTCATTTATGTCTGTGTCGTTTCACAATGATGATAAATGATCACCAATATAGTCAGCATCCTGTCTGAATGACAGGACTGAATGTTCAAGTGTGAAGTCTAAAGGGTAGCTTCACAATCAAACAAGATGTATTACTTTTATTCAGCAAGGACACCTTAAATGGATCAGAAGTGACAGAAAAGACTTTTAAAGTGTTCAAAAAACATTTCTATTTCAAATAAACGCAGTTCTTTTGAATTTAATTTTTATAAAAAAACATTTTTTAGAACAACTTTTTTCAACATTGATAATATTTAATGTGCATTAAACTGGCATAGAATGATGTCTGAAGGATCATGACAGGAGTGAGGAGTAAGTGTCATTTCAAAAAACAGTAAAGCTTTTACTGTAAAATATTTTTACAGTATTACTGTTTTTTTCTGTATCTTTCATTAAATAAATCTAGTTATATTATTGTTATATTATATTATAAACTATTGACCTTTGGGTACATATGAATAAAACAATTTATAAGGTTGCGTTATTAAAAGGTTTACTAAATAATTAATGATAAATAAAGATATCTATAAATTAAGATAATGTTTATGTGTTTTCAGCGAGCATTCGCTCAGCAGTGTCTCTGTGCCTATCAGCTCTGAGGGTCTAGGCTGCTCTGATTTCTCCTCTCCTGTAAGCACTGATGAACCGGTCCGAAGACCACTCATGTCCACCTTAACGGGATCAACCAATAGTAAGTAACGGCCTGTGTATGTGTAACGACATGTACACACACACTATTTATCTCTTACTGAACATGTTTGTGTTTCCGATTTCACAAACAACCTTATCACATTAAAAGATCACCCACAGCTCTCACCACAAATGCAGTAAAAAGCAGAAATGGGTGTGTAAACATTCTTGGTTAACTGAAAACACACAGAAATGGATCTACTTTTCATTTTGGCGTGCTAATTATTTATATCAGTGCGATCAAAGTTCCTTAGAGCATTTTTTTCTGTCTCTTTAAGTGATTGTAGAGCCCAGGCTGTACGAGGGAACATCTTTTCCTCCTGCAGTTGGTTCAGAGAGGTCAGGTGTCCGCCGTGAAGATGACATCCTGTTTCAGTGGCGACTAAGGAGGAAGATGGAACAGGCCCGACAATGGAGTCAGGAGGCCCCTTCCTACAAATCTGTTCTCCATATACCTTTATCACCAAACCAGGTGAACCAACACCAAAGTGCATATCAGGATATTTCCTTTTGTTTAATTTGTGCCCAAAGGTTATATGTTTTAGAATATATAATATAATACAATAATATATTTTTTTATGTTTTTAAAAGAATAGGCATATATTTGATAAATTAAATAAATAAATAAATAAAATCTGTAAAAACAATATTATGAATTACTATTGTACGGAGCCCCTTAAAGGACATGGTGGAGGAAAAAAATCGGGGTGGGTAAAAAAAAAATTCAAGGTGGAAATATATATATATTTTTTTTTCAAAACTTTTACGTTCTGAGACCAGTTGAGCTCAGATAAACACTTTCTGTTTACTTCCAGTGTATTAGACAGCTCCATATTGTCCCGTTTTCAGTGTCTTGGGCTTAATATGAATATTTGTTGCTCAAGAAACATTTCTTATTGTTAATAACATTGAAAACACTTTACAGAAAATGTGGTACATTAAGGATTATTATTTAAAAATCTTAAAGAACAGTATTTATTTTATATAGGAATCTTTTATAACATAATAGATGTCCTTTTTGTCACTTTTGATCAGTTTTTTGCATCCTTGGTAAATAAAAGTATTAGTTTCTTTAATAAAACCTTACTGACCTCTAACATTTAAACTATAATACAATACATTCTATAGGTGGCATTTGTAATTATTATATATATTTAAATATTGTGTATGATATAATATGTGATTCATACTAAAAATATTTTAAGCATTTTTCAAATGAAAAATTTGGGCAATTCTTTATGTTACTCATAAATGCATGCTTATAAAGTTAGTTGTGTAATGTATTTTACATTTAACATAGTTTTTTTCTCCTGAGTGGGACACAAACAAACACAACTTGTGAATCTTCACATCATTTGCTTCACTCTCTGCAAATGGAAAAAAAATGTATGCTACAGTTTCTAATAAATGCATTCTTCTTCATTTCGTTTTCTGTTCATAAGGCACACTTTAGCACTTTAAACAGCATGCCTCATCAGAGAGCAAACCTCTCATTCACACCAGTCACCCTCGCTAGCCTCGATCCTCCAGTCCCTGAGTCTGCTCTCCCAGTTTCAAGCCCCAGCGTCTCCAGACTCCAGCCCGATGAGCAACCAGACCCCAACATCCAACCCAAACCTCTTCCTGCTGTCACAAAGAGTCTGGAAACCCCTTCCGCCCAACCACAACATCACAAGCCACAAGTCAGAATACCAGAGACCAGAGCAGATCACCACAGAACGCAGATATCATCTTCTCCATCTCCACAGACTTCTGACAGCACAGAGGAGCAGTGGCTGGCCCCTCACCCCAAGAGAGACACAACAGTCAAAGAAAAGACTGCAAATGAGAGACATGAGAAGAAGATTGCACCTTCAAGTCAAAAGAAAAAATCTGAAAGGTCCAAATCAGACTTTTGCCAAACCAGGCAAAACTTGACAAATGTTTAATGACAAGCTATTAAGATAATAATGTTTAATATTAAACATTTGCACTTTTTTTCCTCCTTCATGTCCATGTAGACTTAGTGGTGAGCGCGGCAGCAGTGCAGTGAGGGTCAGGCATGCTAGGGGTCATGAAGGGGTCAGTCGTAAACCGGAGGAGCTGAGGGAAAAAAGCAGGTGGCGGGAAGAGGGTCAAAGTTTGGCACCAAGAGGACAGTCTGGAAATCGAGCTCCACCGCCTTCACCTATACATAATGCTCTGGGACAGGTTTGTGAGTTTGTTTTATGATGCACTATAACCCTAAGTTATTAATTTAATGAAATTAGTAACCATTTAAAATGGCACCTATATTATCACATTATATTATATCACTTTTTAAAAGAAATTAATGCTTTTATTCAGCGATGATGCATTAAATTAATTAAAAGAGGCATAAAAGGCGTCTACATTTTTAAATAACAAATAAATGTTCTAAAATTACAACAACAAAATTTCTTTTAAACTCCCCATTTATTAAAAAACGTATAATGTTAAATTTCGTACAAAATATTAAGCAACACGACAATTATTATTAACAAATATTCTTTTTAACAATAACAAGACGTGTATGCTTCCTAAGCAGCTTATTAGAATAATTTCTGAGAGATCATGTGAAATAAATGTAAATAAAAACTGGAATTGTAGAATATAATATTTCACAATATCATTTTTTTTACTGTATTGATTAAATAAATGCAGCCTTAAGACTTAAATAAATAATTTTATTTTAAATAATCCATTATTTCTTTTTTACTTGTGAATCAAAACTTCCGTTTTGGAAAGTTTGGAAAGTAAACACTGTGCTTGACATTGACAGGTTGTCTCTGAGGTGCTTTTTGCTGGGACGGATTCTCCAAGCCAGTGCAAGACTCCAAGTTCTTCATATTCCTCAGGATATACACCACCTCCACCCCCACAGTCCCCTGTTGCCTCGTGTTCTGGTGTACAACAACCCTTGGAGGTTATAGGTCAACTGATGCAGGACGCAGAAGGTAGGAAGACCTCATGCATTGCCTTTAAACTAGCTGTAAAATGTGATGACGGCATGTGTTTAACAGGCCATGCAAGGGTCGAGTGTTTCAGCCTGAACCTGTTATTAATAGCAGGATTGACCCTTCGGAGTGTCCTTATAACACCAGAATATATGTTTACCATTAATGTAGCACATACATATAGAACTAACTTCACTTCCGGTAAACATCCAGATTAAATCAGTAGCAACAGCCGAGTCCTTCTAGAGTAGATGTTTTTTTGATATATGTTCGCTGCGGATCTGACGGATTGGCTAAAAAAGCGAACTCATTCTTTGCCAGGAGGAGGTGTTTTAAGCCCGAGAAACGAGAGGTTTCCCAGTAACGGCTGTAGACAAAGCAGCTCAGAGCTTACCAACTCTGCCTTTTATGCAGGATGGAATGAAAATGAAATTTCTTCCTTCAGAAATACACTGATATAAAAACACCCACTCCTCGGTTGGATTTTTAAACGTGCATTAGGTGCTCATGTTTATTCAAAGCAGCCTTTTCGGTCTGTTTTTATATCCACAAATAAATTAATATTTGGGAAACACAATAACCCGAGACCAACTTCATTACTCATTATTAGCTGCTTTTGTAGCCTGCGACAATAACCAGACCACTAAACAAACACAGACCGGAAGTTAACTCGTGCGCCCGATGAAACAGTCTATACAAATTGTATATAGTGTACATTTGTATGTATATGTCAAAACAAATTAGTGCTGTCAAAAGTTTTGGTTCACATAATGTATTATATAAATATATTTTGAGAATGCATAATGCATGTATGCATTTTTATTAGTATAATTTATATTGTATAAATATTTTAAAACATTTTCGTAAATATATGCTTGGATGTGTGTAGTTATAAATATATAAACCGTACACCCATATGTTATGTAAACAAAAAGCTTTTTTTTATGCGATTAATCATTTGACAACACTACAAAAATATTTTTTCAAATTGTTTGTGTTGTTCTAAATGTTTTATTCTTATTATTCTTATTAGGACATTTATTTGGTCAAAATACAGTATTATTATATTACAATTTTAATAACTTTTTAATTCAATTCAAATTTAGCATATGCTTTGTTTCTGTGATATCGAATTCTGAATTCCTTAATTTTGGAACTGTAGTGTATAATAAATAATATCAATTCTTTATTTTCCCCTCTTATCCTGATATCACTATCTTACATACAGACTCAGATGGACAGGAGTTTGAAGACGATCCTTTGTTGCAAGTCCTCAGACAGCAGAGAAAATGGGTGAAGGAACAACTTTGGTGAGAAGACCTATAGCTTATCTGTTAATGACATATATATATATATATTTCACACAAATCTGCATTAGTCAATTATTCTATGCAAGTTAGACTTATTGACCTGATTAGTTTTTTTTTATTATTTTCCAGTGAGGTTGACAAGATGCTCCAGCAGCTCTGATGCACCTGTTAAATATATATTTCACTTTATCATGTTTATTTTTGCTACTATTTATTAATGCCGTTTTATGTTGTGAATTCAAACATGTATGAATGTATTTCTAAATAAAGACCTTTGCAAATAATCAAGGGTGGTACATTATATTTATTGACATTCACTTTAAACTGTACATCACACAAAAAAGATCGACATTAATTTAACACATTTTTTAAAATATGTACAATCTCAGCATAGCCTTTTAAAATGGACTGAACAGTCTGTGCAATTACCCGAATAAGCAT
>JAUMHI010000057.1:14729672-14740148 GCA_032359435.1 Enteromius unitaeniatus | reverse complement strand
TTTTTTAAAATATGTACAATCTCAGCATAGCCTTTTAAAATGGACTGAACAGTCTGTGCAATTACCCGAATAAGCATGTCATCTTTGAATGGGTCTCGTACTAAATTCAGTGACTCTGGGTTAGCGTTTGGATGTGAAGAGACGCTGTTAACTTGAGGACAAGTTTGTCACTCTTACTGGCTGTGTGCTAAACTGACAGCGAGTGTGAGGGAAATGTGATAACAATTTTCTTGTTGGCTTGAAATCAAGTATGTCTGGATTTGGAATTTGAGTCGAGCAGTCACCGCCAAGAGGAGGAGTGAGAGGAAGCAAGTCTGTTTTGGTCTTTACCACTGCCTGAAACCCAGAAGATGGGAGTCTTAAGCGTCTTGCATTAACATGTTAAGAACTGAAACAGTGAAGAAGAGCAAAAGCACACACATCATAGTCCTGTGTGATTTAACATTCTGGAATTGTCTCCTTGTGTCAGAGGTGCTGAGATTACTAGCATGCCTTCCGGTGACATGGCTGATTCCAGTGCCATGATGTCCACTCCGTTCGGGATCCGGTATCGCCGGTTAAACTGGCGCGTCACCAGTCCTGAGCCATCCTAGGATTGAACGAGCACATATATCGTAAACGCCAGGTCTCAGATGTCCAGTACAAAGTGTTTGATGGCAGGTTTACCATCTGATAATCCTCGTGCATTTTAATACAGGAATTTAGTGTTACAGAAAAAAACTTACCTTTTTTTGTTCATGTTTTCCCTCGACCACAACATAATCTCCAGCCACTTTTACCAGCAGTTCCTCGGGACTGAAGTGTTTCACATCCACCTGCACAGTGAATCCCTTATGATCACAGGTCACCTAAAGAGAAAGTGGATTTAATTAATAGCGAGTACAAATCCATTTTTAATTCTAATACAGAGAAAATGAATTTTTTTATTATTTATTTTCTAAATAATATATATATTCTAAAATTATTTTTATTAAATATTTTATAGATTTCTTTATACTTTTGCTTTTATTTTTATTACTACCACTTGTTCTTGTGCACTTGCTACGATATAATTATTTAATATATTGTAATTATATTTTAATAATTTAAATAGTTGATATTTAAGAAATTACTAAAATTATATCTTTTTTATATTTATAATTAATATATACTGTATAGTGTTTTATACAGTGACAATTAATAATATTTTAGATACACATTTTTTTTTTGATAACGCTATTATTACTCCACCTGTGCTGCTCCGGTGTGCTCAGAAACTGGGATAAGAAGTTCGGTCGGGGTCCATGAATAAGGTCCCATTTTCCCGTTCCACCGGGGGAATAACGGTGGGAGAACCCTTTCCCATGGGATACCGCTCACCGGAACCGAGGGAGGCAGGTCGAAGTCCATTCTTCTGGGATGAGTGTGGATAAAATAAGAATAAGACTGCTTCAGAAATTTCAGAGTGTATGACTAGTTGGTTATTATGATAAGAGGAAAAATAAGCAGGAAAAGTGTTGCCGTCCAGGTTAGCAGGAGGTTTAAATAGCTTGTGGAAAACACCGCCCCTTTACATGAGCTCTTCCTCTAAACAAATGCCAGAAATAAGTGGACTGATGGTGCTGTCAGAGACCTGAGATAGTTAATCATGGTGTGTTATAACGCGCCATTTGTTGTTATGGAATGCGGTGACGGGAATGGGATTCAACCCCTCATATTATTCCCATGATGAAAACATCCTCTTATGTAATAATTCAACGGGGAACAAGATGGTCCCCATTCAAATGAACCCAATCCACCTTGACTGTTTTATATTAAGCTAAGAGACACTCAGAAACCTAACGTACTACTACTCAGTGTCAAAGGGTCATTATGTGTAATAAGGTGTCATCTATAAATAAATTTGAAAGTGCAAACCCCTGTGGTCATATTTATCCACATGAGACAGCACGTGCGGTAATTTTAAAGTAAATTACTGATTATATTCCAGATTTGGCTGCAGTATAGCACAGCATGTAGCTTTCGATTATATATGATTATTCACATCCAAAATAAATGTTTTTGTTTACAGAAATTAATTTGTAAGTGCTGTGTAGCCTATATTTAGTATATAAACACACACACATAGGCTACAGTATATATTTTGAGTTTACATGCATATAATTAAGATTCTAAAAATATATTAGGTTATATTTGGGTGGTTGCTCAATGACAAATTCTTGACAGAAATCAAAACAAAATCAAAATAGTATAGTTCCTGGCATATAGGCCTATGATCCCTTGTGAAAACTTTCATCTTTTATTGTCTGTTGCTTGTTGCCACATAAGTCTTTTTTTGCAGAACCTGCACAAGTTACATGGATGGGTTTTGTATTAAAATTAAACATGCGATTATAGTATTTAATGTTGTATTTATTCATTTAACATGAGTCTTACGGCTGTTTCAGGGCCTGAAATTGTAGTATTTTGCAATATTGTGCAGGCACTCCCTCTGCCAGTCACTGGCTTTTTCTATCTTGGTGTTAATGAGAAATGTGTTTGGCAGGCGTTAGGAAATGCATGACACCATATCGCTTTTGGTCTGTTTATAAAGTAACATGTTCAATGCTAGTGCATAATGTGAAACCAAGACCATAAACACATCTAATTAAAAACTAATGATTGGAATTTGGGCCTGATACAGTATGGAAGGAGGCAAAATCTTCACATTTTGATGTGTTTTTTCCGAAGGTTTTAAATCAGAGAAATGTCCTGCCAAAGAAATGATGGGATTCATAATGACATATTTATATCACAGCAAACACATTGTCCTACTGCTGACCTCCAACAGAATAATTCACAACTCATGTCTAAAGACATCTACCATGGCCTCAGGATTTAAAACACGCCCAATGTATTGGCAGAACTGCAAGTCACTGGGTCTGAGGATAACATGTCCTTCTGCTGTTGCCATCCACTGCTAACAGAAGCAGAACTTTCTGTCCGTGTGCCGGCTATAGGTGACTAAAAAAAGCACCCGTGAAGATCCATGAGCTCAAAAGTTGGATCGAATTTCATAATAGGCGCCTGTAAGGGGTTACACATGAGACAGAGACCTCATGCATCGATATTACAGAGTCTGGTATGCAGCAGGTTTAAAATGATTGCAAGCTGTTGATTAGTAAGAAACAAAATAAGGGAACGTATTGTCTATCATGTGGATTTTTCTAGAACCCGGGTGACTTTTCGATGCTTTTGTTTTCCTTTCACAACAAACTCCAAAAATGACAAATTGTTGGATGACAAATGGACGTAGATTACACTCTCAGTTTAGAAAATATATATTTTATATATAAAATATATATTTTTCCCACAGATATTCATGTAGTTTCTGAATTAGTGAAGTATTGAAAGGTGCATGCACAATAATTATAATATATTTACAAAAATGCTTATAGATGGAGCTATCATGTTACACTCCAGAACAAGCTAAAATGTTTGACCATTTTTTCCCTTGTAGTAATTTGTTGTATACACACAAATACATCAAGAAATAAAAAATGTTGCTTGTTAATGCCAAAAATCCCACTTTTCTATGGTGCAAATAAATAAATATGATAAACATATGCATTAAGAAACATTTTTCTATCACACCATAGGACCAAATAAACATAAAAGTCTCCCTGTTAACTTTTATATTTTTCATATATATATATATATATATATATTATATTTAAATAGTTAAGTTTACAGTGTTTGCATGTTACAAAATATTTTTTTTTGAATCACACCCCTGAACTAAATAAAACCTTTAAATATATATATATATATATATTTTTTTTTTTTTTTCCCCCCCCATGTATTATTTAAAATGTGCATTCATCCAAATAGCTTATTTCAATATGTTTATGTATTTCACAGTTCATGATAAAGGCAATTGCACTGCAGAACATTTTCCAATTTTATTTCAAATTGTGCAAACAATTTTATATTTACGGACAAAATATGTGTTTTTTTACTGTCCATCCAAATGATTAATATATAGCAGGAAAAAAATGCCTTTTTTCTTTGACAACAATTACATTACATGTCATAACAGCCAAAATACTCAAAACTTTCTTTTGGATGGACCTGCCTGATCCTTTTTTGTCATACATTCTTTCCAATGCATTGACAGAGGTCAGAGTTAATATGAATGTGTGATCTCAAATATAAACATAAACATCACCTCAACTAAAACAAAAGAAAGAACAGGAATTAAGAAGTATTAGTAGTAGTGCTGGAAATGAACTTTTGCTCATGGTGCATCCGTGTCCATATTATCTCACTCAATGAACAAACGGTTTCATCAGTCCACAAAATACCACAACTCCCAGACAGATCCAGTTTATCTTCTATGTGACGACAGTGGTAAAATTAGCCGAGGAGCATCTTGTCAATGGGAGAAGAAAAATGGGCAAAATAAAAGCAGAGGTATTGTAATGCATCAGATGTGATCAGGCTGTGCCGAGGGGAATGGTGAAGGAGAGGTAATCTCCCACCTCACCCCACTGTGCTCTGAAATGCTGGAATATGGTGATCCACGTCGTCAGCACGGCCACCCACACTATGAGCCCCAGAGCAGACTTCTTTACATCTGTGGAGGCCAGAAGAAACAGGATACGTTACATCCTTGACGTCACATACTGTAACTAATATACACCCATCATTTCATGGACAGCACAGTGAACTCTGTTAAACCTGTAAAGTCTACTATATCATATTTAGTATGCAAATGTCTAACGTATGATCATGATCAAAGCTGAAACACCCATTTTTCAGGAGCCTACTACGTGCCTGCTGTAATTCATACTTAAAATTAATTTAGCAAATAAAAGGCTTTTCAGTGTCATTCTAAAAAACATCTATTGATTTTTATGAAGTAAACTTAAAAATACGATAAATATTGGTATCGTAAGTTTATAGTTTACATGATTACCCATTTATAATTTCTTAATAAAAATCAACAAAAACTACAGAGGTTTGATCAAAAACTAAACATTTAAATACAATCTTAGGAAGTTTTATTATTGGTAGATATAGAATGACAACTTATAATTATATTTGTTATATGTACATTGTCTGCAACACTGATAAAAAGAATTTACAAGCTATGATAATTTCACCTTGGCCATAAAATATCAGAAACGGAACCAAACAGTTTTTTTATTATGATATTTTTCATGGCATTTTTTCCTCATTCTCATTTGATTATACGTGATCCATAAAAGCCTGTATCAAATATGATACTGAAGACAACACAATATGCAAACTTTTTTCCAGCTTTCTATTTTTTTTAGATTTTGTCTAAGATTAAATAACATACAATATATATATATTGTTTTTACATATGTGTCTGTGTGTGGCTTGTATTCATGTCAGACTTTATACGGTAAACTGATTGGAAAGCACAAAACAATATACAATAACAAAAACGGCTAAAATTCACCTGTGGAATTAATTGCAAACCACCTGCAGATGCCAACTATTCATCTTAGTTTACACATTAAGAAATGTCATTTACAGCAGAATAATGGTACTTATTGATTTGTCTTAAATGTATTTTTTGGGGGTTATCCTTACATTTTTTTCTTTCTGTAATGCAGCTTTAAAACTATTTGTATCCCCAAAAAGTGCTATACAAATAAAAGCGAACCTAATTTACGCATTTGCATACACTTTTATCCAAAGTTGCTTCAATTAAATTTTGTATGCAACTACGTAGCAGCAATTCTGATGCAGAGCAATACCCAGACGGCTTCTTAAACCTTAATGTAGCGTTGCATTTGAAACAGCTGACTGATAAACACAAGTAACTCCCTAAAGTGTTTCTTGCCCTTAAAAGTATCATGAGCTCTGCACATAAACACACTTTAGTTTACAGAAACTCAGTTCCAGAATTCCAGCGAAGGAACACCATCTATCGGCCTGTTATGAGCTGCTATGTAAATACACTCTGAACATTTCTGCAATGAAGTTCCCTCCAGACTTTATTAACTGAATACTGGCGTACACAGACACCAAAATCTCAGTCCGTGTCTGTGATTCTTCTCGCATTGTGGGAAGAGTCGCAAGGATGAATATCACCCACAACAGCGTGCTAAGTCATGTGAGTCTCAATCACATACTCACATGATTTTATTTGGGATTGCTCTGTGTACGAAGGTTTTAAAAACGCTTCTCTGAAAAACCACAGAACGTTGACCAGCCAGAGGAAAGGGAGAAATGCGAAACCACCTGCGGAAACAATCAGCACAATGAAAACAACAACACCTGTACAGAAAACACATCCCATCCTGTCATGATATCGCATTGTCGCCACATACCCAAGTAGTATCTTCTACAGAGGCTAAGCTTCTCCTCATTCGGAATCCGTTCAAGGTTCATGATGTTTCCTATAATGAAAAAAACTTGATAAATCATCCACAGGTATCCAGCTGAACTGATTCATATGCTGCAGCATTGCTGCCATCTGCCTAGACGATGCAGTACTGCCATAATACACCAATGCTACAATGAAATTAAGATTACTGGAAAACATCATGCATTAAAACCGCCATCACAGCTTTGACATCTAATCAAACCATCTAAGCAAAAAATATATACATAACAAGTAGGCTAAATGATTAAAGCCTTAAGATGAAAATCATCCTAATCTACACCTAACAGCGTTACTGGACTGAGCGCGAGATATAACTGTTCGAGTGGTCTGCTCCAAAACATTACACGGACCGTTTGTTTTAATAAAAGAGGGTGGATACCTTAAAATCCGTGCTCAGACGAGAAAACGAAGGGTTTAACACAACAAAGGCGAGGGGGAAACAACTTTTATGGTTCCGCTTCCTGATAAAAACTATGACGTGACGTCACTCCGTTGTGGTGCATGATGGGTAACGTAGTTTTCGGGAAGGCGTGATTAACGCGAGACTGGCATTCATCGTAACTTTTTACATAAAAGCACATTTTTACTTTAAAAGTAAATTCATTATATTATTTTCATTACAATTCAGCACTAATTATCTTTATTACAAACGACCACTAATTATTTAAATATTTCCGCTAATTATGCAGACGTGTCATTTTAATTGCCTTTACGTACCGTTTTTTTGAGTTCTGCAATTCAATCATTGTTAAATCAGCATAAATTAAAGTCAATCATGCAAATATTGCCATCATATAAATAAATAGCTAATAATAATAATGTCATATTTAATAAGTATTATGTAAAAGCTTTTGCGTTTCAGTAATTCACACGTGCAATTTGCTTAATTGTCATGGAAATCTTAAAATCAATTGAAATGTACATTAAAAGAAAAAGATTCTGATGTAGCAGAGAATAGAGACGCAAGCATGAAGGATTCGTTGTTGTTTTTTTTATTTTATTTATTCTATTCAAATCAACGAAATATCAAAATCAACTGAATAAAATGGCATTTTTACTCAGCACTAATGATAATGACCTCCACAGCCATTAAGATTTTCCCACTTTTTAAGTTTTATTTGATTTAAACGATAATAAATAATTTCGAAATAAATAAATTTATAATAATGCATTAATTAATTAAAAAAGTGTTCATGCATAACACTGAAATAAAATGTTATTGTGTTATATATATATATATATGACATTATATACAATTGTAACACTTAATATAATTGAATATTATCAGTCTAAAAATGTACCGTGCTGTTTTCAATCTTTGTCCAGAAGTGGAAGCGCACTTGAATCTCAGCCTACACGTCCCACAGTGCACCGGGCGTCCACCCCCCTCCCATTCAGCGCTTTCCCTCTTCTCGCAGCCTGAGTTTCTGTCTATCGGTGTTGTTGTTGATGCGATGATGGCGGCAGCGGGATGCGGATCAGCAACCGCGGCTGCCGTGGTGGGCGCAGGCGGCGTGGGCGCGGCGCGGGGTCGCTTCCCCGGTCGGCCTTGGTCGTCGCGGAGCCGTTTGCGTTCGGAGAAGCGATGGCAGCTCGGCCGCTCTGGGACAGATCTAGACGAGATCTCCTCCAACGGAGGCCCGAGGCCCACCTGCCTGGTGCTCGCGCTGAACGAGGACCAGTCTCACTTGCGCCTTCTCGGGCTCGAGGCGAGCTACAAGGGCCTGGGAGAGGCTGGATACAGCTCGAGTGGGAGCGAAGAGGTGAGTGCATGGGCCGAAGTGTCGCTTTTCACGGCAGTATTTCAATGCATCAGAGTGCGCTTGTTTTACGCGACTGTGTTTCGTAGGAAGGAGTAAGAATACAAGTAGCGCGAGCGCAGCGTCTGTCGTATAGCGTTACATTAAAACATGGAGGGGGAGGGGGGGGGGGGCAATTACTGTAGCGTTGTAGCTTACAGCGGAATGAGGGTCAGAGATCATGAGTTGTTTGATTCGTACTGTAATAAGTTGCCTGCGTTCTCCACTGTATGCGTGTTCTGGTTCTTTTTGGACATGCATATTGTTTTTATTTCTGTGCATGCACCAGTTGCAACACCCAGTTAGCTGGACTTGATTCTTGTGACAGATTGCTGATAGTAGCATTCAGTGCTGGATCACCTGCAGTGAGGCACAATGATATTAGTTTGATGCTCAGAGAGAATAGGCTTTAGACAATGAATATGTTAACAGTGACTTTATCAATGCAAAGCTGACACTTAACTTTTACTGTGTCTTGCTTAGGGTTTCTCCGAACACGTCAGCTTCAGTCCAGTGAATTCATTTTGTTTTTCATTTATTATGCATCATCTGTTATCAATGGTGATGCATATTAGCCTCTCCCTAGTAAGTGAAATGGTGTAAATGTGTATATTTATTGCGAAAATATGTGTAAATAAAAGCCAGCATGTTTTATTTTGTTTGTCTCTCTCTCTCTGTGTGTGTGTGTGTGTGTGTGTGTATATATATATATATATATATATATATATATATATATATATATATACACGCACACATGCAGGTTTATATACAAATTTTATAAAATAATTCAGATTATTCATCAGTCTAGTTTCCTTCATAACAGTCATTACCTGCTTTTTGAGGTTCTATAACTATACATAATGACATCATCATCCTGTCCGGATGTGAACTTTATCATTTATATTTTGTTAGACTTGTCTGTAGGCGACTTTTGAATGGTCAGCCCTGTTAATATGGATAATATAATAGAAAACTGTATAGCAATATTTGCTTTTTTTGTAGCATCATGGCCTTGAGCACAAAACTACTAAAGAGTGTTGAAGTTGTCAAACTTGTTGCATTTATAAAGGGATAGCTGCTATATAATATCAACATATATTTAGCCTATTAAATGTTGAGATTTTATTGTGAGATTTGTTTTTAAAACGTTAGAGGTCGGTGTGAACCAGTCATGGTTGTATATAATGCGGTAACTGTGTGTGTAGGTTATTGATTCAATCGTATTTGATATAGATTGGTGTCTATGCTGGTCAGTGTTATGTACAGCATTGCCTGGAAATTTTAGGGTGTTGGAGATTCCCACCACATTTAAAGTCACAGTACTGGTTGGTTTTAAAATATTCAATTAGCTTCATGAGGGTTGTGTATAAAACGGCTGTTAAAATGATCGTAAATCTCAAAACAAGCAAAAGTCATGTGAATTCAAGGTGAGAGGTAACAGGTGTGAGAACCCTCTCTATGTCTTTGCTTGCATGCCGTTGCACTTGTTTCTTCTATGCGTCATGTTATCATTGGCATGGAAATGTGCTATGGTTACTTTGTGTTGTGTTCTCTGAGACGAAATGTGCTACAGAAAAAAAAAGTAATTATGATCAAGGTCACAATTTTGCAGACTTTGAAGGCTTGAAGACACGTGCTCTGATACTCGCCTCATATAAAAATAGATTTGGGGCCCTTGTCTGTTTATTAGCTTCTGTGAAGTTTGTGAACAACTTCTATGCAATCTTTACAAGTTTACAGAGTCACTTCTTTGGAAACATAGGGCTACTTCCCATGCGACTCCGAAACCCGGAAGATTTTTGGCACAGAAATACTCGGCCATATGTAAACAACTCTGAATGCACGAAACTGCATAAGAAATATTTTAATAATAACAATAACAAAAAAAATAATTGACTTTTTTTAAAGCTTAGTTAAAATAACAGATAGTGTATTTGTGAACTGTACTTTACCTGAAGGCTTTTTTCATAATACTAAATAATTAATCAGTTATTTCAGGTTCACTAGGGTGATTAACAGCAGGGTTGTTCCAGTTGCGTTGGTTTACACGACTGCATAGATGAGTTGTTTCAGTTCAGTTCTTTCTTTGTCTTTGAGCATGAACAGTGGTCTGTGAAGTGCGGAACAAGAATAAGGGAGTTGTGTTTTCTACAATTCAGTGTTTTACCACCTGTAAGGCCTAATTTACATCCTGCATCCTTGTCAGTACAGAAATGGCATTACGTTGTTGTAGTGTTCTTTAGTATATTCAGTATGTTGTTAACAAGATGAATCTCAAATAAGACATTCATCTACCCT
>JAUMHI010000057.1:14711618-14729572 GCA_032359435.1 Enteromius unitaeniatus | reverse complement strand
ACGTTGTTGTAGTGTTCTTTAGTATATTCAGTATGTTGTTAACAAGATGAATCTCAAATAAGACATTCATCTACCCTATAGAGGCAATTTCAGTCTTATGTATTGCAGCGCTTTGAGTACGATGGAGATTTATAAATACAATGTGTTACAAATGCTACTATTATTTTATATAATTTAATATTAGTTAATAAAATATTATTAAAACAGTTTTTATTGAAATGTATTTTATTTCTGTGGAGCAAAGCAAAACATTTCTTCTTCTTATCAGTGTTGAAAACAGTTTAATGCTAATATTAAGCATTAATATGAATCTAAATAAATGTTTTTAAATGATTATATCAAGAAAATAAATGTTCTAAAAAGTGTTATTTGAAATTAATATGTCTGTACTGTCACTTTTGATCAAATTGATCACGTCCTTGCTGAGTGTTGATTATTTTTATTTATTTTTTTTCCTGACCTCAGAACTTGTCAACTGTGGTTTATGTATACGTAATGTGCTATGTTACAGTATGGAGCGATGGAAACTTGAAACATATTAAGCTTAAATTAAAATGTGTCAAAGCTCACTTCTGTTTTTCACTTTCAGGGAGCAGAATTTAAAGGCTTTGAAGTTCAAGATGAAAATAACAGTGCTCCGGTTCGAGCTGGACGAAATGCATGTAAACGTAAGTGTTTCATTGTATGGATTTTTGTCCTAAATTCATTACATACAATTAAAACAAAATACCACAATCTTGTACAACACTTTAAGGACTCCAAAAAAAACAGATGGTCATAGGATGGTTTAAAAGATATTTAGGCTATTATTTAGAAAATATTTATTATTTCAGTCTCTACTTGATAGTCACTGTAGCCTGTGGTGTCAATATTTGAATAACATCATTATATTAATCCACAAATAACTGAATGGTAATTGAACTTGTTCTGTTTCAGGTGATCGTGTTTCAGCAAAGTTGTCAAAGAGGATACGTCAAAGGCGGTCTCTTCCAGTGTCCCCTTTAGTACAAAGCACAGGTTCACAAGATTCTCAAAATGATTCGGGTTCTGTTCAGCAAATTCCCAGTCATGAGTGTCTAAAGGACACATCGGTAGATGATTGTGGTGGTGGTGATGCTGATGGAGGTTTGGAGAAGCGCACCAGGAGAAAAAGGGGGTTGACAAAACGGGATACCCAATCAAGTCCAAAAATCACAATCAAGTTGGTGGCTAAAAAGAAAGTGGTTTCAGCCCCATCAGTGCAACGTAGATCTGGTAAAAAACAAAAGGAAATCAAATCTGAAGTTACTGAGAGTCAGTGCGCCCAAATCTCAAGTGCTCATGTGAAATTAAAGACTAATGGGCCAGCCAGTGAATGCAGTGCTCATGAGGCAAAGGAGGAGGTTGTTACTAGAAGGCGAGGAAGATCTGCTGACAAGAAATCAGAATCCACTCTGCAAACAAATTCAGAAAAAGAGGCCAATGACCAAAAACTGAAACTGAGGAAATCAACTCGAAGGTCTCAAAATCCAGTGACCAGTGAAAGTATAGAGCCAAAACCTGATGAAACGTCAGCACAAGAAGGATCAGAGGTGAATAAGTTGGTGATTAGGAGGCAACGTAGAAGGTCCTCAAATGTCCCACAGGAAACTGGTGACCAGAGTTTAGCAGAGTCTCTTTTGGAGGTCTCCACAATTGATGAATCCAAGCCACCTTCAAAGAAGAAAAAAGATAAAAAGAAAAAGAAGAAGAAGAAGAATCGCAAAGAATCCGAAAGAAAAAGGGAGCCTCATTCACCATCAGCAAAAGATCTTGGCCCTTCATCTGATGATCCTCAAAAGCTCGCTTTCGACAATGATTTTGTTGGAATTCCAGGTCTGAGACTAACCAGGATACGAAACCCCAAAGCCCGGTCTCGCAAGAAACGCTGCAAGTTTGTGTGGACTCTTACACTGGTGAAAAGCAAAAGCAAGGATTCCCAAGTTCAAGAGAATCTAAGCAAAACCCAAGAAAGCAAAAGCAATGATTCCCAAGTCCAAGATGACCTCAGCAAAACTGAAGAAATTGAAAGCCAAGATTCTCAAGTCCAAGAGAGTCCAAGCAAAGCAGACGAAAGCCCCAGTACAGAGGCAGAACTTCCTGCTAAATGTGATGAGGAAGAAGATGCTTCTACAGAAGCAGAATTCACATCTGTTCCTTCTAACATTTTGGAAACCGGTTCTTCACAGGAGTCACAAAACGTAGAAAACACTGCCATTGCCGTAATTCCAGAAACCCCAGAGAACCCTGTGGCCATTGAGAAGGTTGAAGAGGCCATTGAGAAGGTTGAAAAGGAAAATGAGGAGGTTCTTGAAAGGTCAGAAATTGCAACAGAAGCACATCCAGAAGAGGCCACTCAGACAGAGCAAGAAGATCCAATTAATGAGGATGCCGTTCCCCCACTTCAAATCAAAGTTGTGTCTTCACCAGGTAAAAACAACAGCCTAAAGCAGTCCTTTTTAGTTCAGCAAGTCACAACTTCACCTGAAATAAAAGAACCCACAAAAATCGAAGACCATCAGGATTCAGAGAAGAGTGAGAATGTGTTGGAAATGATTGCTACCGCTCCCGCCCCTAGAATAAGGAAAAGACTATGTCAAAGCGCTGCTCGGAAGAAGCGTGCAAAACATAAACACTGGACAATTTACAGGCGAAAGTGTAAATTGAGCGCATCTCAAGAAAACCCCGCTTTGGAAATTGCAACTGAAACTGAATCTCAGGAGGAGGAATCACCAGTATCGCCAACAGCAGTGCCAGCACCTGTAGAATCCAAACCAAAAAGGCATTCTAGGGAAGTTGCACATAAAAAAGGTAAGAGGTCCATTCAACCAACTACAGATCCGTTACCTGAAGCAGCCGAAACTCAGGTCATTGAACAAACTGTTGAATTGCCTCCAACCAAACCATTTCTTGAGACTGAACCACAGGCGGAAATAAAAGTTGAGACACCATCAATCGAAAGCGAAGAGGTTCTAGTATTGGAGCCTTCCATAAAGGATCAGCCACAGGTACCTCGTTCTGCACGCAGACGAATAAAACAGGTCAAACGGAGACGAAAGTCTCTGATTGGACGGCGAATTAAAAATTCTAAATTGCTAAAGAAGGAGTTGGTTGAGGTTAGCAAAGATCGTCCACTGATGACGGCCTCTGAGCTGGGGGAGCCTAAACTAGTTGGTATATTCTCAACAAAGTACAAGAGGAAACGAATTTCGAGTCTCCAGCCACTAGAAGGTAGAAGGAAAAAGGACAGGGTCTTATCAAAGCAGCTGGAGAACACCGACGGTGATCAGCTTTCTGATCAGGCAGAAAAAGATTCTATGAAAATGGAGGGAGATCAAGACATCCAACACAGCAAAACAAAATTCATGAAGACCATCAGACATTTCATAATGCCAGTCGTGAGCGCCCGATCCTCTCGGGTTATCAAAACTCCAAAGAGGTTCATGGATGATCTTGGTATGTCAGACCTTCCTCGTAAGAACTCCCAAAAGAAGCTCGGTCTACAACCCAAAACAAAGAAATGCGATTCTAGCGAAAAAGGTGAACCTGGGTCGCTTCAGTCTCAGGATGAAGATACTGTTTCGAGCGAAGCTGATTTTGATTTGTGTTCCACTTGGGATTCAAAACCAAAATCGCCTGAAGACTCTGAGATCTTCAGCGAGGAGAAGCAGCCTGGGAAAAGGCGATCGCTGCTCAGAGATCCTGGTTTCAAATGGGGAGTGCTGGAGCCTGCCAGTGACGATGTGTATACCTTCAATGAAGATCTCGACAAGGAGTTGGAGACCTTGCTATCTGCCAAAGATTTTACAGTGGACTCGTTTCTTGATCCCGTCCAAAAGAAGAGATCCACAAAATTCAAAGCGCAATCATCTAAATTTAGCTTATACAAAAAGCTTAAACTCAAACAGAGTCTCGCAAGGCGTAAAAAGACCACAAAGGACAAAATGGGTAAAATTGTATCATCCCCTGCCAAGACGGAGAAGAAGGAGTTGGAAGAAGGGGCCAGTCTAATAAAGTCTCTCAGAGAAATGAAAAAGGAGAGAGCAAAACTCAAGATTGAGGATCTCAACACCCCTGGGGTTGTTCGCAAAGTCTCCATCTGTGTACGAGCTCTGAGTGCCAAGTTGTTGGCGCAACACCAGGCAAAAGACATCCAAGAGGATGACCTGCCAGATGAGTTCTCCATTCACACAGACATCTCGCTTCCCAATAAATGCAAAGGTAGGTTAAGATTTTATTAATTTAAACATTTAATAACAAATTAACACTATGCTTTATACTAATAATAGGTTAATTGTCGTAGTCCATGTTCCTATAAAGAAAAAGATCTTCTGAATTGTTCTGGTAGATAACGCAGTTAATCTAATTCTGGCTAACTGTATTTTACTGCAAAGGTTTATTCAGGGTTTTGTTAAAGTACTTCTTACTTCATTCACAGTCCATTGTCTTTTTTCTTTCTTTCTTGCTCAGACTTTGATGAGATGCATCTCAAAGAAACTGAAGCACCGGTTACCGAGGACACTCAGAAAACTGCTGTTGACGTTGAGGAGAAAACTGCCACCCAGCGCCCTCGCCTCACAGGAGCCAACAAACGCATGTTCAACCTGCTCAAGAAAGCCAAGGTTCAGCTCATCAAAATAGACCAGCAGAAGCAGCTGAAATCATCTGGGGTGAGTCAATGAAACTGAACCTTGTGTGTACCTTTCCATTCAAAATAACATGAACTTATATTAACAGTGGACAAAGGTGATTAGTGTATTATTATTAGCCCCTTTTTTCTTGAGCAAAGATGCATTACATTTATCAAAATTACACTAAAGACATTTATTAGGGGTGTCAAAATTAATCGTTTCTACGATGCATCGAGCTGCAGATGAGAACGATTCGGTATCGGTTCAGTAATAGACCATAACCGGTTATAACATACTAACGTGCTTTGTCGTGGTAGAATACAATGGCTGAGGGAGGCAGATCCCGAGTTAGTGTAATTAAAAATGCTCCAACTGCTTTAAAAGCCGACATCTGGGCACATTTCGGCTTTTATGAAGAGAGCTACTGTCTCAGGTTGTGGAGGAATGGTAGGTATCGGATAAAGATGTAGTGCTTGTGACAGATAATGCGTCGAACATGATCGCTGCAGCTCAATTCGTAATATTAAAATGCTTCGCGCACACAGTGAATCTGGCATCGCAGCGCCCGTTTAAAGTGACCGCACTCTCCGGGCTTTTGGACAAAATATCAATCGCCGAATATCAACATTCTTCCATCGCAGCACCACAGCTAGCCACTGTCCGAAAGTCAAACAGCATGTCTTGGCCTGAGAAATCAAAGCTGATAACTGATGTCAGAAGAGAGCAGTCCGACAGTGTCTCCCATTGCTCCTCTAAACGCTATTTTGGTTTATAAATTATGATTTTATATATAATTTCATTATACATTTGTTCAAGAAGTGTGTTTTCATTGAGAAGGTAAAATTAAAGTTTCAGTTCATATATCTGACTGTTTGTGTTTATTAACAAAATTATATACATGTGAATTAAAAATGAAAATTGAGTATGCAGTGCATCGAGATATTGCACTGAACCGAATCAATGACGAAACGTTAGAGCAGTGTAGGTTTACACCCCTAACATTTATGAATGTCTCATTTTCAAATAAATGCTTTTTGTCAAAGAATCCAGAAAAAACATTTATCAGGCTTTCCATAAATGCGTTAAACGTCAATGACTGTTTTTCAGAATTGATTATAAAAAATGTTTCAGCATCTTAGTATGATTTATTAAGGATCATGTGACACTGAATTCTTGTCATTACAAATACATTAGAAATAGAAAACGCGTAATTCAAATTGCAGTATTGTTTTAAACTGTATTCTTAATCGCATAAAAGCAGACAAAGAAACCTTCATATAAATAAACACAACAACTTTTTACCCAGTCATTAGATGCTTGTTGGACATATTTATAATTGCTGTTAATATTATTTGAATCTGATTTCTCCTTTTTGTTTTTGGTAGCTCTTGCCAGAGGGTAGAATCACTGCAACAAAGAGACAGAGACGAAAACCGAAAGAGCGGATTGAAAATGCCTGTCCTAACAAGACTGAAGCTTCTCCAGAGCCGGTATTATCTGTAACTTTTTTTTTTGGTTTTGTTTCTGTACTATAAAACGAGCGCAGAATTCGACTGTAATCTTAAATGATCCTAATGGGATCAAATAAGAATCCCACTGAATAAACTGATTTATTTTTCTTTTTAGCATTGCCGTACATGTTATTTTAAGATTTGACTAGGTCATTAGGTGACTTGTGCCAGTCAAAGCAGTATTGTAACAAAAGAGATTGCTGCTGTTTTAATCCTTCATTTTACAAATCCCTCCATAAGGAACCTCCCAGAGGAGGGCCTCGCATTAAGCACGTATGCAGAGCTGCTGCTGTGGTTTTGGGTCAGCCTCGTGCCATGATCCCAGACGACATCCCTCGACTCAGTGCACTACCCTTACATGAGAGATCAGATATATCCCCTTCACCTGCAGAAAAAGGTGCCAGCGCTTGCTCCTCAGACTGCAAAGATTACCAAAAGCTAAGAGTAGACCTAAAGCCAGTGTGTTTTTGTCACTGCAGGAGTCGAGTCTCACTCTGACCCAGAAAGCCCTGTGTTAACAGAACACAGGACACCCAAGTTTCGCCGTGGGAGAGCTCATTTATTTGGGAACCGGTCTCGGCGGTGTGGGGAGTGTAAAGGTTGTCTGCATGAGGAGGACTGTGGCAGGTGCATAAACTGCTTGGACAAACCCAAGTTTGGCGGTCCAAACACAAAACGACAGTGCTGCGTGTAAGTATGATAGTTATTATTATTTTCTTTTTGTTACTGCTTAATACTTAATAGTTTAGACCTGTAGTTACTGTGAGTTGCCACCTTTTTCTCACTTCGCATTTTACATTAAAGTTGTAATCTTTGTTTTGTAGAAACGACAAAATGATCAATTACAGTTCATAGGGGAAAAATGAGCTACTTCAGGGTTATTTATAAACTACTAGTAACTATTACTATTCATGAGCTATTAATAATTCGAAGTAGCTTATTTGGTTTAAATTTAGTTTTGTTTTAGTGGTGATTTTGAAAAATGTTTTGTTTTTTAGTTAGTGCTGTCAAATGATTCATTGCATTAAAAATAAGTTTTTCTTTACATGATATATGTTTGGGTACTCTGTATATTTATGTATATAAAAATGTTTGTATATTGCGGATATATGAAGAAACGCATATAGCATATATTTACATGTATTTGCATGTGCGTATATATTTATATTTAGATCAATTATATCATATGCAAATATATTTTATACATAAATGTAACATATTTTTATTAAATCTATGCATGCATGTGTGTGTATTATATATACATTAATAATTATACACAGTATATTTAAATATTTATTTTTAAATTAGACTTTTTTTCAGTATTTATTTTTTCAACTTTAATTTCGATATTTAAACCTATTTATTTCTAATGTGTTTAGTTGCCAAAGCAACATTTCTAGTAGGTTGTTACCCATTTATGTTAATAAAATAGCCTGCATGTTTGTTCATTTTTTTTTTATGTGTGCCTGAAAAGTTTAATTCAGTGTTGTGCAGCAGTTTGCTTTCTTTTGTCAGATTCAAGGCCCTCATTTTTCAAACAGAACAGTGTGGTCCTGTTTAATTTAATTATATTTTTTCTTTCTTTTTTTAAAAGATACAAGAGATGTGATCAGGTTGAGGAGAGGAAGGCCTTGAGGCTAAGTGGCAAGCTTCATAAAGGTAAGAACATGTTTTCGAGTGAATGCTGAAAGTTTGTTCTCTGTGCGTCTGCCATAAACTTATACCCTTTTTCAGGGCACATGAAGAAGCGACGCTCGTCAATAAGTGCGGGTCACTCGAGTAATGAGGAAGGTGAGGGCGGCGATGGCATCGGGCGAACTTTTCCACCCTCTCTGGGTGACAGTCCATCCGTGCGCAAACAGCCACGCCGTCACGTTAAGCCACGTTCCTACTGTGATCTGTTGGATTATGACTCTGACTTTGACTGGATAGGAGGATCAAATTCTACCTCTCCAGCCCGCAGAAGAACCCCTGGCCTTCGCAACTCGGGTTAGGCCGAGTTTTCTTAACTTTTATATTTTATTTCATATATATATATATATATATATATATATATCATTTTATTAGATATATAGTATGTAGTGATTATTAGAAATTAATAAATATATATACACTACCGTTAAAAAACGGTAAGATATTTAATGGTTTTTAAAGATGTTTCTTCTGCTCATCAATTAAAAATTAAAAATCCAGAAAAAACTGTAATATTGTGAAATATTATTTCCATTTAAAAGAACTGTTTTCTGTGTGAATATATTATTAAATGTAATTTATTCCTGTGATACAAAGCATCATTACTCCAGTCTTTAATGTCACATGATCCTCTCAGAAATCATTCTAATATGCTGATTTATTACTAGAATTATCAATGTTGGAAACAGTTGTGCTGACAAATATATTTTTTGGAACCTGTGATTATTATTTAATTTTATTTTTATTTATTTATTTATTTATTTTTTGATGAATAACAAGTAAAAAACAAAATAATTTTTTACCAAATATAAAACATTTCTAAAATGTAAATCTATGCTGTGACTTCCTTGGTTAATAAAAGTATTCAATTTCAAAGAAAGAAGAATAAAAATGTACTGATCCCAAACTTTTGAACAGTAGTGAAACAGCAGTTCTGAACATTATTATCCATTTTAAATAAATGCTTCTCTTTTTAATATTTTAATGATTAAAGAATCCTAAAAAAACGATTAAGCAGCTCAACTGTTTCCAGCACTGATAATAAAACATCAGCATATTAGAGTGATTTCTGAAAGTGACTCTGAAGACTGGAGTAATGATGCTTTGTATCACAGGAATAAATTACATTTTATAATATATTCACACGGAAAACACACATTAATTTTAAATTGAAATAATATTTCACAATATTACAGGTTTTTCTGGAATTTTAATGATGAGCAGAAGAAACATGTAAAAACCATTTAATATCTTACTGTTCTAAAACTTTTGAATGGTAGTGTGTATAGAGTACTTGCGTGCCATTAATGAGTCATTTGGAATGCACTTGTGAAAGAGAGCAATTTGAAATGTAATTTCCTCATTATCTTCAACCGGGATGTCCCTGACCTGTGATAACGAATGCAGCATAATGTGCATCAGCAGATTCGTTAAAGGACTGATGCATGACATAAAATTACATTTAATATTTAAAAAGAAAATCAAAAAAAGTTTTATGCATATTAGTTTTTATTAATATGTTAACATATTTTTAGAGCATTTTAAAATAAAAAAAATGTATGTTTATTTGCAACATTTATGGCAACAATAATAAAAAGACTTTTATGACATTAAAACAACAACATCATGGTGCGTTCATTATTTACAAGAATATCACAGCTAAAGATAATGAGGAAATGACATCGCTCCCTTTGACAGGTGCATTTCAAACGACTAAATGAGATGCACATGCTCTGCTCACTCAAGTCTCTACTAACAAGGGGAAATATATATATATATATATATATATATATATAAATTGTGAAACTTGTGTATTCAATTAATTCAGCGCACACAGATTGAGGTGTTGGTGTGCTTGACTGGCCAGCAAACTCACCAGACCTGAACCCCATAGAGAAAATGAAAAACAAGAGACCAATAAATGCAGCTGAGCTGAAGGCCACCGTCAAAGAAACCTGGGCTTCCATCCCACCTCAGCAGAGCCACACACTGATCACCTCCGTGCCATGCCCAAATGAGGCAGTAATTAAAGCAAAAGTAGCCCCTACCGAGTATTGAGTACATATACAGTAAATAAACATACTTTCCAGAAGGCCAGTAACTTACTAAAAATGTTTTTTTTATTATTATTAAATATTCTTACAAAGTAGTCTAATTTGTTGAGATGATGAATTGGTGGGTTTTTGTTAAATGTGAGCCTAAATCATCACAATAAAAAAAAAACCAGACTTAAACTTCTTCAGTCTGTGTTCACTGACTTTATTTAATACACAAGTTTCACAATTTGAGTTGAATTACTGAAATAAATGAGCTTTTCCACGACATTATAATTTCTTGCGATCTACCTGTATATATTGGTGCTGTCAAATGATTAATCATGGTTAAAAGCATCCAAAATAAGTTTTCGTATACATAATAATTGAATGTGAACTGTAAATATATATAATATATACATTTTCAAAATATTTATGCAGAATGTATTTGTATTTTTATACAATAAATAAACGGTAAACATAAATCTATTATGATTTCAACTTTTGTGATCTAAACATTTGCTATTAATTGTGTTTAATCACTTGACGGCACAACTGGTTTTGCTCGAAACAGTTTTTACAGTTGAAACCAGAATATTGTTTGTTTAACGAGTAATTTACATGAATCATTGCTTTTAAAGTCACAATTGTGTTTGTATTAAATGCACCACAGATTTTCTGTCATTTGACGACTTTGTCAGCGATGCGTTTGACGAGGGAGTGCGGCATCGCAGGCCCAGCTTCCACAAGGTTCCACCCATCAAACGGAAAATTGAGAAGGTATTCAGATGATATCTGTTCACTCTCTTAAAACTGCTTGTCATGGAAGCAGTGAAAGTAACTTCCACTGTTCTTTTTCAGAGCCCTCAGGAACAGACGCCGCCCAGCGTCCTTGCAGCCCTCGCCAATGGTTTTGCAGAGAGAGAACAGGAGCCCGCAGAACCCACACACAAGATCCGTGTTGATTTTAAGGTAAAAGTCTATATTCATTTACATATCTGAAAGTCAAGTGGCTCTTCAAAGATGTTTCCACTTTGAGGGACTCGCAGATGTTTCATTTGTGATCTACGCTGGTTTGCCACATGATGGCAGCACCTGATTCTGTTATGGAAAGATCAGGGTTACCCAGCGAAATGTCTTGATGCATAAAGATATTATTGAAATTATTGATGAAAGAAGGCTCTTATGCTTACAAAGACTGCACTTATGTCTTATTTATTTATTTCTTGCTCTGATTATTGGCTATAATCGCATTATTCGTGCGCATGTAAATGCAGTCATTGTTGTGCAACTCAATATTTTAGACTTTTTTTCAGTGTTCACTGATGAATAGAAAGCACAGCATTTTTTAAATCTGCGTCTTTTGTAGCATTCTAAATATGCATTTTTAATGCATCCTTAAAAGTATACAACAAAAAAAGAATAAAAAAAACATTTCTTAATCATTAGTAGAAAGTCTTTTAATCTTAAACATGCAATGTATTTATTAAAACAAATAGAAAAGCGTAACACGTTACATTCCAGGATTAAATTTGATTTTAAATCCCAGTGTGCTTTGGACCCATTGTTTATTTCTCCTAATATAAAATATTTCACAGGAGGACTGTAGTGTCCAGAGCGTGTGGGTGACAGGAGGTCTGAGCATCCTCACTTCTGTACCCCTCGTGCCCCAGTATGTCTGCCTGCTGTGTGCCAGTAAAGGCCAACATGAGGTACGTCCCGATTGTTCTTCATTAAAGCATTTCCTTAAAAAACAGGCTAGGGCAGAAAAACGTAAATGAAACTGCATTGTAAATATTTTTGAAATAATAGGAAATATTCACTGTCAAATAGAAACCTGGATTTTTTTTTTTTCTTCACCAAGCCAACCATGTTTTGCAGATGCTGTATTGTCAAGTCTGCTGTGAGCCTTTCCATCGCTTCTGCTTGGAGCCTTCAGAGCGCCCTTTAGAGGAGAACAAGGAGAACTGGTGCTGTCGTCGCTGCAAGTTCTGCCGAGTTTGCGGACGCAAGAATAAAGAATCCAAGGTAGTTTGCAATGCTCCAAAATGTAATTATGACACACATAATCAAATCGATTTCTAAGTCGCCTTACAGCACAATTTTTTTCATGCTCCCCGCAGTATGCTATTTAAACCAATCACAACGCAGCACACCTAAACAGAGCAAAGTTTGCGTTTTCAGAAGCTGTGCTGCTTAATGTTTTTGTGGAAACTTATTGGTTGTTTTTTAAATTTCTACTATTTGTTTAATGTGGCTTGGCTGAATAATTTTGGCGGGGTTAGGGTTTTGGGGGGATGGAGATCTTGCTCACTTGAGCTTTTTTTTAATCATAACTGTTGGTACACAGGAAATGTTTGTTATTATTTGAAGGAAAGCAGATGTTCTTTGGCACTGGTCAGTTGTTTTTTTTGTGCAGCCGCTGTTGGAGTGTGAAAGGTGTCAAAATTGCTATCATCCTGCCTGTCTGGGTCCCAACTACCCCAAACCCAACAAACGTAAGAAGCCGTGGGTAAGTTGACCATTTGTACTTTCCTCGATGTGCATTTCTGTGTGCTTTGCTGTTTCAACTGCTCTGGCATGTAAAAAGATGTCAAAGCACCAAAAAAAAAAAAAAGAACCCATGCAAAAAAGTGGAATGTTTTTTTTTGGATCAGGCAAAAATAAGACATCAAAACAAGTTTGTGTTGTGTCTTCAGTTAAGCAACATATTACATATTTTTCTCCAGGTCTGTATGACGTGCATCCGGTGCAAGAGTTGTGGTGTGACCCCAGGAAAGAGCTGGGACACAGAGTGGAATCACGATAAGGGGCTGTGCCCTGACTGCACTAAGCTGTTTGATCAAGGTGAGACCATCTGACAGGCCAATAATAAATCATGTTAATAGAAATTCATTTTTTTTAGGTATTTCATAAAGAGGATGTTACATAATAGTCAAGGCCTGATGGATAACCCGAAGGTTGCGGGTTCGAGTCTCAGGTCTTGCAGGGATTGTACGTGGTGAGAGTGATATCCACTTTGGGTGGGTTAAATGCAGAGCACTATTTCTAAGTATGGGTCACATTACATTTCATCACATTAGCTCAAGCTCAAGGACCATCAATACAGTGCTGTTTCTTTTTAGCATGAGAACACGACTCCAGTTCCCATTTGGCTACGCTCTGCAGCTGTTGACATGGCATTTCATGGATAATTAATGTTTTCCTGTTTTTCACATGCTAGTACAAAATGTGCAAAAGTTGCAGTGTGTAACATTTAGGAGAATTTATTGGCAGGAATGCATTGCCATTGTCACAAAGATACATTTCCTGACTCGCCGGCTCCTCTGATGCACCTTAAGTCATCTTTAGGGATTAAAATTATAATGAGTTTTGTTGTTTTGTTTTGTGAAGTGGTCATTTAAAGCATTTTTTGCTGAGTTTCGTTTAATTTTTGTGAAGCGCTCCTGTTCAAGATACTGTCAGTGCACCCAAATAAATGTAGACCCTTTACTGTTCTGAATGATGTAATATTCTGAATAATATGACGGGCTATTTAGTTTCCACTGGAGGTGCTTTAACGTTTAAACATTGTTAAATGCATGAAATGTTTTTATTGCATTTTAGGCAAGTTGTGATGATTTGAAAAGGTTAAATTGATCAAACATAGTTTATTATCAGCATTGTCTGCCGCTGGCCACTTTCTCGTTACATTAAAAAAACGAAAAACTTATATTTAATGAACAAAAATGCTTAAAGCATTTTTCTAAATTAACTTCATAAAAAAAAAAAACTAAACGAAACATAAATATTTTGCCATTACACACAAACTAGAACTGTTTTATTAGATGAAGCAGTATAAGCTGTTTTGGTAGAAGGAAAAAAAAAGACAGGCTTGGGCCACTGGCCAGTGTGAGCCGGGCGAAACTAATAGCCTCAGACCTGGAACACAGAGGACGGGTCCACACTGTTGGGCCAGTAGCCTCGCGGCACTCCTGTAAAACCTGCACTAAATACGGCTTCACTTGACAACATCACACATACAAGGTTAAGTACAGAACCTCATCGCTTGATTGGCTACTGTCAGGTGTAACAGATGACATTTTTGTCCTGTGTCAGCTTCCGTAGCTTCTGTACGTGTACCGCTAGATGCCACTAAAAATGACAAACTGCACCTTTAAGATTTTTTTTGTGTAGCAGATATACAGTAGTCAACATTCCAACCTTTCATCACAGTTGTCCTAAGACAAGAATAGGTATTGTTTTGGATTTTAGGACAACTTTGATGAAAGGTTTGGATTCACTTCGAATGCTGACTACTGTATACATACGATATACATATATAACCTAATTTTGTAACACATAATGGTTTTAGAAAGGAATGACACAGTTAGATAGTCACAGTTTCCATGATCACATAAAACTTTACAACCTTTAATTACTGCGGCCATTTTATTTTCATGATGCACTCACCTAAAATAAATAGCCGTTCTAAGAAAACACCATGTCAACCCAACACACCTTCACAGTCAGTTAACAACTTTGTCTGTGTGTGTGTGTGTGTGTGTGTGTAGGTAACTACTGCACCATGTGCTTCAAATGTTATGAAGATAATGACTATGATAGCCAGATGATGCAGTGCTCCACGTGTAACCACTGGGTCCATGCTAAATGTGAAGGTCTGACAGGTGAGTGACAGAATGCAGTGCATACATGCATTTTAACATGCCATTTAAATTTATCTTGCTCTCTATTTGGCTTTCATTTCAATAGCCTAGTTTCCATCTAGTAAGCCAATTCAATTACACTTAAATTCAGTTTAAAATAAGGCACAGCTGTGACCTATTAAAAACGGTTTCGATGTGAAATCGGCATCCAATTTCTTTTCATTATTTACAAATACACATCTGTTTTCTTTGTTCTAAATATAGAATTTTTGTGTGCAACCACAGTTTTCAACAATGGCACTTTTTGGGGGAAAAAGTCATTGGATGGTAAACTGAGTAATGACTCTTTGAACCAAACATTTGTGTTTCCAAGCATAACATTGTACAAGCCTCCAGTCATTTACACTGGAACTTTCCCACCAATTGCACATTTTTGCGTGCTATTTGTAATAGAGATTCAGTCACTTGATTGCATGATTGCACATATGACCTAATTGCTCAATACTGCAACTAAAATCAAAATCTGTTTGAGTGTAGACACGTGGATAGAGAGGTGAGTAGCCAACAAGTGACAAGGTTTTAGCTGTTGCAGAGTGGCGCGACAACTGTCTCGTTCAGTGTAGAGATAGCTAATCATTGACAATTTGTGTGTTTTCTACCAGATGACTTGTATGAGATCTTATCGAGTCTGCCTGAGAGCGTGGTGTACTCCTGTCAGCCGTGCTTACAAGAGCTGCCCGATGGAGAGGACGTGAATGGAGCAGGTTGGAGGGAACTGCTTGACCAGGAGCTGAAGACCGGGTTAGAAAAAGTGTTGTCTTGCCTGCTGACCTCCACCTTCACTAAGCACCTGGTCATCTGCGAGAAGGTGGGTATTCGATCTCTCTTAAACCCATTTTGCTGTACTTTCAGAGTTGAAGCAGCCCATTGCTTGTTCAGAAAGCAGTTAAAGGGACCGTTTACCCAAAATTAAAAATTCTGTCATTAATTACTCATCACGCCATTCCAAACCCATAAGACCTTTGTTCAACTTCAGAACAGGAATGAAGATATTTTTGATGCATTCCAACAGCGCTCTGACCCTCCAGTGACAGCAAAATATTCTATGTGGTTCAACCATAATGTTATAAAGCTATGCGAATTCTTTTTGTTGTGTGGAGAAAACAAAAATAACTAGGGTTGCACTGGTTGATTTTAACATTTTAAAATCCCTTTTTCCCTTTGTTTCCCAAAATGTTTCCCCTTTTTAACATTTTAAAAGACCCTTTTTCTTTACACCAAATTTAAAAACGAAATCAAATGCTGAGTTCTGAACTGTTGAATGTGTGTAGATTGTGTTGTTTGGATTGGAATTGTTTAGTTGTTGCCTTTAATTTAATGAGGTCACAGTTAATGCTTTCATTTAAGTCCAGTTTTATATAGTTTAAACCCAATTTAATAAAAAACAAAAGCTAAAACAAAAACTAAATCTCAGGATGACATCTGTAAGTGATGAAAACAGCTTGCGTTCCAATGAGAAACTATAATTATATAGTAAATTATATATTATTTAATTATATATATAAACTAATTATAGTCTGTCTTTTGACTTTAAAAAAAACTTCAAAAGTCAGACTGCTGCAGTCCGTTGTTGCTGATTGCTGAAAGCAGTTAGGATATTTAGTTTCACACAAACATCTTTCAAGTACTTTTTTCGTATAATTAAAGTACATAATTCGTAAGAGTAGCATGAGCCTTTTTATGATCATAAACAACAATGGAATTATAGTTGAAATATTGTTTCATCTCATTGTAAAAACAACGGTTTTCTTTTTCCATGAACTTTGTTGATCTGAATCCCAGGGTGTTTGGCATGACGACATGCATGTCTCTATGATACTTCCTATTAAATTAAATTAAATTTAAATTATGATGACAATTTTTAGTGAACCGTATTCCTTTTTTAGTGAACCATATGCGTTTAGTCATTGTTCTATAGATCGTTACGACCAAATAAGGAATGGTAAATGTAGTCTCAGAGAGCATGCTTATTATGCTTAAGTAAATTCTGGCTTAAATATGGATACCTAAGAATGACTCATTTTTTATATTTATGCACTTCTCTTTTTTTTCCTCCTGTTTTTAACATCTCCCAGTCATGTGGTGAAGCATTTCTGAAAAATACTTTCAATAATAAATATGCATGCAAGCACAGTGCAGCAGTTCCCATACTATGTTTGGCAGTTTTCAAAAATATATAAAAAGTGAATCATCTTCTTATAGCCCTAATATGTGGATCCAGATGGCAAATAAATGACTGTGCAATGAAGATAATTCACATAAACCCAGATAATTGCAGTGGTTTGGGAAAAAAAACACTGACATTCTAGACACAGACAGTTGGATGCAAAACGGGAAGGGAAGACGAAGGCAGCTCATTCAAAACGACTCGGATTCGGCTACATAATTGATGTAATTCAGCATCAAATTAATTTTAATTAATCATGATAAAATGAGTCGTCTGGACAGAAACAATTGTCAAAAATGCTCGCTTTTTTGCACACTACTTCTCAGAATAGGTTCAGTAAAGTATTGTCTGTTGTTATGGGCTTGTCTACGTTTTATTGCGTCTTTAGACTGTTGTTTATGTTTGTTTCCATGACCCATCTTAAATAAAAAAAAAACCATTCAGTCCTAGGTAATTTTTTTTTAAACGGTGCTTTTCCAGTCTTTAAAAATAGCCAGAATGCGCGGAATCCCCGTTGATTATATTCTTATACTTTACCAGTCCTGCCCTACAAAACCCCCTCCATTGAAAATCAGTGTTTACAACATTCATATTCATTTACAGGAAATGAACAGAATACATATAAATGGAACATTGCTTGGTTGCATTATTCTGAAATTTCTCTTATTTTGTAGTGCACTGCAGTGGGTTCCCCCAACACCGTGACTGAAGATTTGCCTGTCTGCGACTTCCGTGCTATTGGAAAGAAGTTTGATGAAGGCCTGTACACATCCTTGGTCAGTTTCTGTACACAGACCCTGTGTCTATGCCTGTGTTAGATCTGAGCTCAACATAAGGGGAGAAAGTCTTTAAGCACTTTGCTTTATGAGGCACAAAAACAGTTCAAGAAGTGCAGTTGTATTTCAATTGTATTTCAATTACACTTTATTAGTGAAACTTATTTCAAAGGTTGTCTTACATCCATAACGTTTCCCATCTTACAACACATAAATTGACAACAATGCACAACAAGCAATTGACAATTATCCTACACTCAACAAAAATATAAATACCTTTGTTTCTGCTCCGATTTTTCATGAGATGGACTTAAAGATCTAAAATTCATTCCAGATTTTCCAGACACAATATTACCATTTCTCACAAACATTGTTCACAAATCAGTCTAAATGTGTGATAGTGAGCACTTCTGCTTTGCT